>JAUTDX010000578.1:0-104784 GCA_030844895.1 Ambrosia x helenae
AAACGAAGCGAGAAGGTTGCTCTAGGACTGAAAAGTGAGCCCTAGGTGTGCGCCTAATTAAGCTTTGACAACAAAGGTTTTGAGGTGAAAAACCAGATTGAAATTTATGTAGTTGATGCATTTTGATGGTTTTTATTTTGTAGAATGAATAGGTACATAATTTAATTAAATAATTTCCTTTTTGTTATGCATTCCCCCCTGTTTCATATTAATGTGGGATTATTGATTTGGCAAGTCTTAAGTAATCTCTTGATTTGAATCATTATACCAAAATATTTGTGTACATAACTTTTACAATGTGTATGTGTATGTACTATATCCGTTTTTCTCGACACTAAGATGTAACTTTTATGTACCTAGCCTATGTAGGTTATATATAAATATTTGTTGATGTTAAAATACATATATATGCGAAGTTCATATCATTCTGTGGTGTTAAAGTACACATGTGTAGGTGTGTAACAAGAAATCGCAAGTGTAAGAAGAATCTGTAGATAACTTAAGAGATGGCGGTTTGAGGCCGGTTGGATAGTTTTTGGAACCTAAGCTAGAACTTGGACGCTCAAAAGAATAATGCGCTAGTGTTTTTTTTAAACAACTTTTTTGTTAAGAAACCCGAGGAAACTAATATTAAACAAATTTTTTTTTTGAAAAAATTGCATTATGTAATATACATTTTTTTAATTAAGAGTTTTGAGCAAAAAAAAAGCGTCAATGGGAAAAAAATAAAGGACCTCTCAATATAGATTTCAATAATATATTTTTTACAAGTTAAAGTTTTTATTTTTTAAGAGATTAATAATAAGTTTATTAAGTAATTTCTTCTTTAAAATGAAAGGACCCTTCACAAACTTCTTAAGCTCGAACGTCCACACGAATTTACTCTCATCCTTTAGCCACGAACGGAACCACGCAGTGCAACGTCCGGTGCTTCGGTCCACCTTCGCTTCCATTGTGGCGTTCATGATCATCCTTCACCCAGCATTGCGTAAATTAGTGAGGAAATCGTTGTAACTAACTTGCGAATATCATAGGAACGCATTAGTAAGAAAAATAATATAAAAAAAATATATTTAATTAAGTAAACGATGCATTTTTCTAACATCTGGTATCCAACCAAATAGGATGGTGTGTTTGGTTTTGGCTGTTGTACTTTTGTAAGCGTGATTAAGAGAGCTTAGCATTCTAATCATGTGATTCATGAGATGAAAAGTAGAAAGAATGAAATTTATATGTTTAAGCATTTTGTGGGGTCTTCAATTATTTGATTACTCACTTTTTCCCTAGAACAACACATGTAATCCCTAAACTATACTTTAAAATCGCAAGGAATATAGATACACTTTCAGAAAAATAAATTACACAATAATGTTATCAAAAAGTATTAGGAGTCATCTACGAAAAACAACTGTATTTATTAAAGGTGTAAAACAATTGTTTTATTATAAATAAAAACGTTAAAGAACCCAAATTTTTAAACATTTTCAATAAAATACTAGGTTGGAAACTCGGTGTATTATACGTGTTAAATAAAGAAATATCTCAAGTAAGTAAAAGATGCCAAATAGCATATAAAATAGCTTAATATCACCAATAATCAAGAAATTAACATGTCTTACTTTGAAATTAAAAAAAATAACATAATCTATACTATATTAAAATACATTTCATTTGGGTAAAACAGGAATTTCACAAAAAAAATTAAGAACATTCCATCAATCGGAATTAAGACGCCTGAAAAACCAAAAGATTCCGGTGAGAAAATTTAAGACGTCGCCGCCATATATTTATTGTGTAACCGATTGGCCAATAAATGGTATAAATATAATGATAGGATTGTAACCGATCGATCGGCCAGTAATGGTTACGATGGGGAACAGAACAGTCGTACATTTATGGACATTGGTATAAAAGCGAAGAAGGGATCCCTCACAAAACTATGCTTTCAATTGTGTGTAGCGCCACCTCTGTATCTGCTTCATCTTTCGGATCCATTCCTTTCGTTTCAAGGAATCTGATTTCATTCTCATTCTATTTAGCAATTGAACTACATGATTTATCTACAGAGTTTTCCTACAATCTCCCTTGTAACAAAAGTGGTATTCTATATCTACTTCAGTTTAATATATATTCTTTTATTTTTAAAAATGCAAATAGGCTCCATTTGATCTTCACTTTCATAGGTAAAGTTGATGTGGGTACAACAAATGAGGTGTGGCGCCTGAGCGTCGTTGAAGACGGGCCGCCATGTAAGGCCGGTGGGGGTAAAGGCTTTGAAGCAAAAAAAAATAAACAAAGAGGCCCGGCACCAACGGCGTGCAGAAGATGGTGAGGATGATGACGGGGCCGATGTAGCGGTCCCATGGCTTCAATGCATGTTCAAATTGATTGATTTCTGAAATGTAAGTACGCGGTCATCTATATTGACATTATGTAACCCTCAATGTGTACTTAGATTTGGATAAGTAAATGATAAATGATTGATACAAATTGAAATTCATATGAGTGTGATTAAAGTGTCATTTGTACTATAGGTTTGTAGACTAATGATTTTATATCTTTTCACTCTGTTGGATGAAATTGACAGTGAAATAAACAATGGGTTCAACTAAAAATTGGGCATTGAAAGTGAGTGCACTAGCCAATATAGTACTTTGAATGTTGTGTTTGTAGATGAAGATTACAGTGAAAACGTTTTTCTTGATTTTTAATTTTTGTGTTCAATGTTGTGTTTTTTTTTTTCCTTTCAAGTTGTTTATAGGACTTTGAAAAAGTATATCTTGATTTTTAAATTTCATAGGCATACATTCATTCTCTCCAATGATGAGAAACGGAAAATCTAAAAAAGAGTTGAAAAGCTACTTGCATATAAACAAGTGGAGGTACTTTTGTTTTGAATTAGTTTTGACTACAAGAGACACCTTTAGTTTCCAGTTTTAATTTTCTAGCTTCATTGGTTTTTATTAAAGTTATTCTTCTCTCATGTAGGCACTACTAGCAAATAGGGTATCAATGTATTATTATCATTGTTGCTGTTGCAAGATATGGCTAGGTTTGGTGGAAGGTGATAAGAAGTTGTTAGTAACATTTAACATTAGTATTTTACATCCAAGACATCTACTAAAACACCTGTTGAAACAATAAGAGCATGAGAACGCTATGATTTCATTGTTGAGCATGATGTTAAGGAGCTTGGTGCAAATATGTAAGTTATATACTGTATATCGAGTAGAGGTGGCAATTTTTACCCATTTATTCATGTGTGGGTTGTTTGGGTTATGCTTTTTTTTTTCTCAAACGGGTCATGTGTCGAACAGTTTGAAAGGGGAGGTTGAAAGATGCTTAAAGTATCTTTTTAATGCATACACCCTCATAAACAGTTTTTATTAAGAGATTTAGATTTGTAGTTTATAATTATGTTCTTGCAATTGTAATTGATTTACTAATGAAAAGTATTTGTGGATTCAACCAACCTGGTTTCAAGCCTGTATTAATAAAGTGCTTGCCTCAACAAAAGCCTGCTGGGAACCATTACCCAATACACTCATATCATTACCTTTAATACCAATGATAGGGTTTTTTTTTTTTAATCTCGAGTAGGTCAAATTGAACACTTCAAATAAAAGGGGAATGACTCAAATTGGTCGAATAATATTGTAGTGTTTATCATTATTCAATAGCAAGTTTGTAATGGTGAAAACAAGGAACAGAGAACCAATCAAGACTGTTAAAAATCGAGTCGCCCCGCCGCGGAGCGCGGGTAACCCACTAGTAATGTTGAAATAAATTTAAGCAATAAATTTAAGCAATTTAAGATGTCAAACATAGGTGATATTGCTAATTATCATTAATATGTATGTTAAAACTGCTTCCAATTTACACAAGCATTATAAATAATTTGATATGGGAAGCTTCGTATAAAGAATATGTCCACTGCTGCTAAATCTTAAATATTAGGTTGAGCACATCTTTTATTAACGGTTTTACACAATAATATCGTATTTTGTTTTGTTTGTTTTTTTATGCAACAAATAGTAAAGTTTTAAACTTTGTTTTTTTCTTAAAGACCACATAATTTTTAGGAAAATGGCCAAAATAGCCCGTTGACCGGTGTTTTTGCAAAAATAAACCTCTGACCCCTCTTTGGAGAGACGGGACAAACGGCTCCCAAAGAGCCTGAATCGTCTCCCGAGAGGCTTCCCATTTCAGCCAACAGAGGACCGCCACGTGTCGTTGTTGATCCCGAGACAGACCTTTCTCTCTCCTGAACCCCCTTTCTCTCTCCTTAACCCTCTTTTCTATCTCTCTCACCCCTCTTTCTCTCCTCCTCCTCACTCTCTCTCTCCACTGCAACCGGGATTTATCTCCGAATTTAGTAACCAAGTTACATTCTTATACCAATTGTAGCACTGAATTCAGACCAAATCATTTGTAAGTTGCTTCCTGTTGTACACCTAATTCAAAGCTGGTTGCTAAAATCAGAAGAAATGTAAAGTTTGATTTTATTTTGTGATGTTTGGTTTTTTAACCATTTAATATGTTAAACAACAAACAGAGAACAAACCCTCAGTTAGAGGGGTGAGAGACGAAGAACTCACTGCCACCCCACTGCAACCGCCGTCTGTTCTCGCCGGAAAACAACAAACAGAGAACAAACCCTCAGTTGCTGAAGTGGAACGAGCCATTGGAGCTGGAATTTACAAAGACCGTCTTCTCCGGTCGTCTTCTCCGGTGAGTTCTTCGTCTTCTCCGGGAGAGAGAGAGAGTGAGGAGGAGAGAAAGAGGGGTGAGAGAGATAGAAAAGAGGGTTCAGGAGAGAGAAAGGGGGTTCAGGAGAGATAAAGGTCTGTCTCGGGATCAACAACGACACGTGGCAGTCCTCTGTTGGCTGAAATGGGAAGCCTCTTGGGAGACGATTCAGGCTCTTTGGGAGCCGTGTCCCGTCTCTCCAAAGAGGGGTCAGAGGTTTATTTTTGCAAAACACCCGGTCAACGGCTATTTTGGCCATTTTCCCTAATTTTTATACTATGAGGTTTAAAAACTTTATTTCTTTGGGTTTTTTTTTTCTTTCATTTGTTATATTGAGTGCTGATAAGTCTGTAACAAATCAAACCCATACCGATCGTATTGAATTCTTATTGCATCACGTGAAGATTCAGATAGTTATTACCTAAAATTATATATTTGTTATTGTTAATAACTGCTTTTTCCAGAAGAAAACTAAAATCTGGATTAATAAATAATTCAAAAACACATAAACGCGGCAAATTACATCAAGATAGCGGGCAGGCGGGCAACAAGTTGCGCCGCCACCCCTTTCCGGATGACAAACCCTAACCTACTAAAATCGAACCCATGTCCCCCGGAGTCGAGACACTGCCATGAATAACCCGTTGAACTCTAAACGGATGGCTTCCGGTGCCAACGAGCCAAAAGTATCAAATGCCAGGGGAACAAAAACGTGTTGGTTCTCCTCGCAGGCTTTAGCATGCTTCTCAACTTTCTTCGCCTCTGCTTTCCGCACAAATCAAATCAAATTCATTACATTAGTTCATTCAAACCCGTCAAATGTAAACTTAGAGCTATGTACATATCTTCTACAAGAATTAAACATAACTTTATAATTAGTGATCTTAATTTACCACCATAAACTAAAATAGAATATAATAATTATATTAAAAAATAATTTAAAGTCAAAAGTATATATTTATTCATTCCCCGACTTTTATTAACTATATTTATATTTAGAAAAAAATTATATTATTTATTTAAGATGCCAAATTAGCCATTTAATTATATACTTGCAGTTTAGTAATTATAAATTTTAAAAGTTTGATGTTAATCTTTTTGGTCGAAATTTAATTAGTGATTATGCTATGGTAAATAGAATTATCTAACGTGCTTAATTTCAATAATCTTATAAATTATGTGAGTGCAGCATATTATTCCTTCCTAAGTTGGTGGTTTTTCGAGTGCCCCATTTCAATTTTGTTTTCATTTGTTTTGGAACTATATATGGATAGGTGAAACTAAACTAATCAACATAAAAGCTCAATTATTAGAATCTTAAATATGTTTGTTGGGGACCGTTCTTGTTAGTTAAATCCCAAAAAAGAAGTAATCACTACAAAATAATTGTATTGGGTTAGAGTTGGGTGTCTCTAGCTTGTAACATAACATATATGGCATTGAATAAACACTTTAATGAGAACTCAAAAAATCATTTAAAATAAAAATAATAATGTGAAAGGAGAATGATTTTTCGGATTGTTTTTTTTTTAGATTTAAAATTAGATAGTTATAACGAAAGTGATAACATCTGTTCAGTTTGTTAATTATTGGTATGAACTCTTTCATCTATTAAAATTTTTCTTGCATGTAATGTATAATATAGCGGGTAATAATATTATATATACACACATAGATGTATGTAATTACATGTCATGTATATATGTGACATAAAACCAATGGCGAAGGATTCGCCACTGGTGATATATACACATATGCACTTGACATGTCATATATATACTTATGTATGTGATTTATAGTATAAAACAAGTTATCGTATCAATTGATCGAACAATGTTGGAAAATCAAGCCCCAAACGAAACACAAAGAACACTTTTATTATTGAGGACACAAATTACAATAACCTTAACCATCTATTTATACTAAACTAAACCTAAACCTAGTATAACTCAAACACCAGTTAAATAAATATTAAACCCAAACTAGATAAACATATCCTAATAATACTAATACTTATCTAGACCCATTAGCATTATCTTGAACCCATTTACTCCAAATAGGATTACTCCAAGTTCTTCCTGGATAATCTCGACCTTTCCCGGACCCCCTGACCTCTACCTCGGTCACGTCCAAAGTCTTAACAGTTTGAGTGCCCACTACAAATTACTTGATACTAAAAACAGTTGAACCCTTCTATGATCATAGTTTTAGCACCTTGTCACACTCCTTCTTGATATGTCTCCGGTAATATCAACTACCAACAAAGACATCAACCACCTGTTGATACGTCCCTCGGTCGCCAAACGAATTCCTAAGCCCTGGCTCTTTTGTTCTTCTCACGACACGCCCGTTGGTTTTTCTGCCAAAAAAAAAAAGTTCGAGCCCCGCGCTGCGATTTTCCTCCTTGGCAAGAAAGAGTCACTGACAAAAATAAAACACGATCAAACTTGGATGAAAGCTGCTATTGCGATCAGGTTCATCACCTCTGAACCAATCACCGGTCACCACCTGAACAACAAAACCATCTCCTTTTTCCCATGTGAACCACATAAATGAAAGTAACCTTGATCGAATTTTTATACGAAAAACTTCCCTGGTCGATCTGCACCCGTTGCTATGGACCGACAACACGACCAGCCACCGCTATTCTGTCTTCTTTGGTTGCTAAACGAACCCCCTTCAGCCCCTGCTGATCTCGTTTATACTGCACCCAAATACGTTGGTTTGTTACCTGCCCGAGAAAAAGAATACCCGCTGTTTTTTTCTTCACGGCTAAGAAGCTTTCGAAACCCGACCTCGATTGACACCCTAATGTTAGAATCATCTCCACCAAATTCGATTAATCCCATGTTTACTTTAGATATATTTTAACCAGGCAACCACCCACAACAAAAATATATCTATCATCGTAAATACCGAATGACAACGTCACCACAAAAAAATAATGAATCACCATGACATAGAGCACCGACCTATGCAAAATTAGTTCCTCCAAAACAGCTAATTATTTTCCACCGACCTTTACACATCAAATATTGCGTAGGCCAACCACAGCCGGTGAAACCGCAGTTGCAGCCCCTTGGGGCTGCTCCGTCTTCTCAGAAAACGACTCTCAAACCCGCCAAGCTCTGATACCAATTGTTGGAAAATCAGGCCCCAAACGAAACACAAAGAACACTTTTATTATTGAGGACACAAATTACAATAACCTTAACCATCTATTTATACTAAACTAAACCTAAACCTAGTATAACTCAAACACCAATTAAATAAATATTAAACCCAAACTAGATAAACATATCCTAATAATACTAATACTTATCTAGACCCATTAGCATTATCTTGAATCCATTTACTCCAAATAGGATTACTCCTTCAAACAATAGCGGTTAGTTAAGCTCTATGGCAATGTACCCATAATCAAAAAAACAAATCGAAATAAAATACCATTGGTTGGTAGTTTAAAGACTTACATTTATATACATATAATTATTTTGATTGCTTTGATATCATTCGTCTATTGTTGTAACATGTGGTACCGGACTACCGTCCATTAGCTCTAGGTTTATAACACGACAAGTTATATAATACTGATTAAAGAACTTAAAAGTATGAAAAATGGTGTTTTTCTTTCTCTTATAATGGCTTCACTTTTAGGTATAATTTAGACATTTAGTGTCATTAGAGATTTATTTATTTCAGGATGTTATTGTTTATTATTTAGAGTCTAGTATTATAATCTCTTTGACGATTTGGAATATGTAAACTGATTTTTAGTGATGGCATGAAGAGGGATTTTTTTATTCAAATTACATTCTTAATTTAAATATTAATAAAAAAAAGTAAAAAACAAAACAAAAAATGTGGATTGTCATGTTCCATATGTTTTATTAGTGTAGTTTATGGGAATCTTTAAAGTCACCATATATGCATGGCGAAGAAATTGACAAATAAGTTTCAAAACCTATCTTTGTTTTGGTTTATGTTCTAGACATTCTCTCTAAACATTTGTTCTCAACAAATAAATACAATGAATTTGATCAAGATCACATTTTTTTGGATTAATTTTTTTTATATTAAAGGTACTAATTTCCAATGGTTTAGTTAGGGTGTCATGATAATGATTAACTAGAATGACGATGTTCAATCTTATATAATATTAAGTCGATATTGATATTAGTCAGGAACTAGTTAATTTAACAATATTAATCATTATTTATTGGGAAAATTGTTAAGTTTAAGTAGTTGATGTTTTGTTAGTTGATTAAATATTAACATACATAGTGGGTGACCGTCACTGACCAAAGTTCATTTCATAATGCTTGATTAGTTATATTATTATAGAACTAATTAGGCTTCCATCTTGATGGGAAAGTAAAGTCCTAGAAAATTGCAAGTTGCAATAGTGTATCATTTCTATGTACTTAATAAGAAAGAGAGGTCAATATCACCCCTTTGTTCTAACTTCTAAGTTTTATCATGTCCCATGTCATGACATGATCAAAATATCATATGAATTGCACTTTTACTAATGGCAAGTGGTCTTTTTTTAGGTGTCCTGATGTTTGACTTCAGGAACTTGTAGGAGCGTGGCCCATCTCAGAATGGTTGTGCTATTTTAAGTCAGGATTTTTTAAGCAAGTATGAAAATACTTAAATTTTGTCTTTTTAAGTGTAACACTTAAATGAAAGAAAAAGAAAGCGGAGGGCTTAATTCGCATGCAATGCAAGGTGAGGGTTAGAATTCAAAATTCAGAAAAAGGAAGAATAAAATATTAAAAGTAGAGTTAGGGTAGAGAGGTAGGAGTGCGAGAGGGGGCACCCATGCCCCCACGGTCTTGTATAAACGTCTTCACCTTCACAGTGTTGAGTACAAGAGCGAAGGTGGAACAATCAATCAATAGATAGCATCAACATCAATGAGGATTTTAACGGGTCGTAAGTTTGGTTGACAATTTCAAACAGGGTAGCCACAACCTTAAACATAATTATTTATTATGGTTTTTTGCGTTGTAGAAAGTAGTTGACTTGATAGATATATAGAAGTTAAATGCATGTTTTAATAGAGGGATCATTTGTCAAGTGGGGCTAACTCACTTGGTAGAGATTTCTCTTAGTAAGAGAGTAACATTTAGCCATTAAAATAAAAAGGATCATTTGATAGGGATCATCTTTTATAATATAGGATAAATAGTAAGTGACCCCGCTTGTTGCGTCAGTAAATCACGATGCTTGGTTTTACACATTAATATAATATTCACGAATCGTGTTGCGATGGGCGGGGGACTCGGCTGTTTTTTTGTTGTACTCACTATAGCAAAGGAATAGAAACATAAATAATATAGTCGTGACATGGTCAAAACATGTACAACTCATTAAGTCAATGGTTTTGGAAAACCTAATGGTGACATGTGTGAAATGTCATGTACATTCAAGCTACACCTAAGGGTACCGAAGTCAAGTTATTGAAAAAACCCATCAAAACTGATATAGATACCAATGTTCGGTTGCTTTCAGTTTGGTTTGTAATGGTTGCAGTTATATATACTTACATTTTATCATTCAGAAAATAAGCATGTAGTTTAGTAAGCAAGGGTAGGGCGTAGAGAGGGTGTCTCATGTGAGAAAGGTAAAAAGTGTTTTTGGCCATTGAATCTATAAACGGATGGTGGAGATTTATCAGTGGCAAAATTATAACGTGTGTTATAACTCTAATTGACTGATTTGACTAGATAGATGTATAATAATAATTTGGGGTGTTCTAAATCTAAAAACACATGTGAAAGGCACATGCAACCCCCCCCCCCCCCCCCCGGGGGGGTCTTTTCTAAATGCCAATAATTTTTTTATACAAATAATGGTTTTGGAAAGAAAAAAAACACCATAATAATGAGCGGTTTTTTATCTTTGATATCGATACCATATTGTTATATATATACACATAGAAAAAATTACAATTAAACTTGGTGGATGTGTTTTATTTTATAAAACACTGTAAAAGTAGTCTGATTCTTTTAAAACACAATATAATCTGACCATATTTTGGTTGCATTTTTTAATAAAATATAGATAGAATTTTTTTGAGTAATACACAACTGCTATTTTTCAAGTAAAACACAACTTGACCTACCACGATACATGATAAAAAAAATACAAGTGCCCACCTATTAGTGTATTTGATGTTGGTTTGCACACAGTGGCGAAGCTTAACCCGAAGGTTCGGGGGGTCGGAAGTCACTAGTTTCGGGGGGTCGAAAACCTGTTTCGGGGGGTCGAAACCCTATATTTCCAAAATTTACTATACGAATACTATATAATCGCAACTTCTGCGCCAAATTTCGGGGGTCGGCCGCCCCTCCCCGCCCCAACTAAGCTACGCCAGTGTTTGCACATAGTTTGAATAAAACACACATGTGATATAAAACACTCTATTGAATAAACAAGTTGGAGTGTTTCATAACAATCACTTAATATTTCTTATATATGTTTTAACTGTAGTGTGTTTTTGTCACACCCCGCCAGGTCGGGGCACTTAAAGTGACAGTTGGCGCAAACTTAAAGCGGAAACGTAATCTCATTACATAACTTGAGTGTTTATTACAAGCCAGTATGATCCAAATACCACCAAGCTAAACAAAGCTTAGCTATAATAAGATGAACCGTCTAAAGTATTCCAACTCTCAGCTAGGAACTCCAATTCCTTACACCACCAACCTGTGATACATGCTCGGGTAATAAAAATACGTCAGCACACAGCTGGTGAGTCACATAAACTGACACATTAGTAAAACACCTCATAAACAATTTTATTGATCAAGTATGAGCTCTTTGCATGTCACCATAATCATAATCCGGACTAGGCATTGTATATTCACACACATGGTCTACCAATTCCACAGCAGACCCACCCGTGGCCTACCAATTCCACAGTAGGCTCACACAGTCTACCAATTCCACAGCAGACTGTAAGTGTATGTCCCCCCATGGGAAAAATATAATGATCATTATAATATATATAACACCCTGGATGCACACCTATGGTTCGATGCATATACATGATCAATCACCATCAAAACAGTTTTTATGAGCAAGTATCAAGTTTTGAAAATAGTTTAAGTAACTCACCTCTTTATTAGTCCTTTGGCAGTTGACAACACTAATATGATGAGGTATTATCTCAGGGTCCTGATACAATTATACAATCCTAGTTAGGTAATGATACCCCTAACTAATTATTATTACAGTTGGATATGGGTTAGCGCTACCTTATTTAAGCATGGATGATCGGCCCATGCCTAACTAGGGCTAGACTACCCCATACCCACCCCTAATAATAATCTTAATACCTAAAAATAATAACACTAAACTACTACTAATATTATATTAACACTAATATAAAATAATAATGAACTAAACACTACCTAAACGAAAACATACCTCAAGGCTTTCTACGGCCAGTTGGTGTAGAGTCTACCCCTACTCGTGCTCTAAAAATAACTAATAACAATACCCAACAGGGTATCGTAGGCTCGGGATTCTCTTATATTAGAGCGTTCCCGAAAGAAAACTTATATTTATATTTATTATTATATAATCCTAAAGCGTCTACATATGTGTATTTATATAGGTGAACGGCTCCTGGGTTTCACTACACCTTCGATGTGGGACAAAGCTACAACATAATTTTAAAGCTATCGATGTGGGATTAAAGCTTTGAGATGCTTTATGTTCTTTCAATATATACTTCAGTACCAGAACCTATAACCAATCAAATCATATGAATTTCAGTTTGTTCAAGTGTAAAAGTTATCATTAATGGTACTTTTCCATGCCAAAGAAAAATAATACTAGTAATCCTCTGCTACGAAGAACCATAGTCAAAATATATTTGCACCATCTCTACAAGTACACACTTGTTTTTTATCATGATACTAACATATCGTCATATTATATTTTTATGAGAACCCAGTTGAATATGTTAATTTACGAATGACTTTAGTTTCTAATTTCATGAATGTTTAGCCTTGAGTCGTTTTGAATATTAAACCCCCATGTCCTTCGTCATGAAGAAACTAATTTGGTATTCTTTTCACTACTGCCTTAAACGTACAGTTTTTGTTTATGGAAGTTAAGTTATATCATTAGATTATTATAATATCGTTCATCTTTTATAACTTTTAACATATACCATTTTATAAAATTTCGAATATACTGTTAAGACTAACTTATTATTCTCCCCATTTTGACCCAAGTTTCATTAAAAAAACGGAGCAAAGTTCAAATATAATATATTTATTTTATTATTATAACTAAACGGTCTCTTTTAATAATAACTTCTCGACTAGATCTTATATCTCAAATACTCACGATAACCATCACTTACTCGTTAACTATTTTAAATACACAAATATCCATCTCACTTGTTATTGGTTCGTTTTGATGGTTAATGACCTTCATTCACTAATAAATATGAAACAACAAATTTTATTTATATAAAAAAAAACGGGATGTTACAAATATACCCCCCTTAAATTAGGTTTCGTCCTCGAAACCTGTCAATTTTGAACAAATGAGGTGAGGACATCTTTGTCTCGTTATCACTTCCTATGTAATATTTTACCATTTCTATATTCCAATATTCTAATATTGGTTTTATCGTTTTATAACATAACTGATGTATCAGTTGTTTCATATAAGATCCCAGGTCTAGATAGACTGTCCCATACTTCAGTCCCAAAGATGGACGTTCTACATTTCTTCCCATATAAGGTTTCATATGGTGTTGCCATAATATTAGTGTGGTAGCTATTATCGTACGAAGGTTTTATTAATGCTAAATGGCCGTCCTTACTACAACTAAAGTTTATTATGTACTCACATAGTATACCTTCTAAAGCCTGATTGGTGCGTTCATTTGGCCCACTACTCAGATATATTTGAGTTCGCAGTTTTCTCTAGAACCCTTGCCCAAAACTTAAGGAGAACAAATCTCTTCCTAGTATATAGCTCATGTAAATACATCATGTCATAAAACATTCTATTTAGTATAAGGCTTGACTTACATTTCATTTGCCGTTAAGGATAGGCAAATGTGTAGATTTGGTGAACCTATCAATTATTACTTAAATAGCATTGTGCCCATGACTCGCTTTTGGAAGCTTAGAAACAAAGTCCATTATTATCATCTCCCGTTACCCTCATGGGATTTCAGGTTCCTATAGACAGCCAAATGGTTTTAGCTGCTCTGCCTTGACTTTTAGGTAGATAAGGTATTTCTCTAGTTGTCTTGGGATATAACTTTTTATTCACAACCAACAATAATCATTTCTTAAATCCTATGTTTTATTGCTACTAAAGTATACGGTGTATTTTGACTTATGAGCTTCCTCTGGTATCATATCTCATAATCTTACCAAAACGAAGAATCTCATATTCAATTAACGAAACTTAATATACTATCATTCATAGATCCCAATAACTTTGGCTACCAACCATCGTTTCCTTCTTGATATGGTTTTCCATTAAGGCCTATTTTTGCATTCTTAATTTGGTAAAAGAGAGTTACCATAACACCACTTCTAGATGCAAGAAGTTTATTATCGGTTGGGCTCTTTCTCTTCTAGTGAATGTATCCACTTCGCGTTTGTCTTACAACTAAATTAATGAGATCTACGAATACTACAGATATGGTGGTCTTATGGCATTACTTACAATTCACAATGATCGCATCACCTCGTGTCCTAACCTCCTAGCTAAGGGTATTAACCACTACACCTCATATCGTGTCCTGACAACGACCCATGTCGACATGCTAGCATATATAAAACCTTATCCAGTAACTCCAACATTTGGTTTCTTAATTCCTCCATTGAAAGTCAAGGGAAGGCGGTAAATGGCTCTAGCAATACGGATTGCCCTTGGAATTAAGTCAATTCTAAATTCAATTTTTTATATCGGCTGATAGTCTAGAATGACCTTTAGGAAATGCCTCCTAAAGTTTGACTATTACTGGCACATCCATTAAATTTTTATCTTCCTCAGTCTCCTAGTGCATACACTAGATAGGCTAGATGACCTTTCGGATACACTTAATTGCCTCTATCATCATACTGAAACTTATGGGTTTACTAGATTGTTCCCCTCGAGTTATCAAGGTTTCCTTTTAGGTCCTTGATTCGAATTTACTTCTTATCACCCAATATACGAGTTTGGCAAGCTAACCAATTCATCCCTAGTACTATATCCACCAATCCAAGTTTCATTGATAGTAAGTCTATAGGTATCGAGGTATTTACTTATTTAGATGATACAATCCTTGATATAACTCCCACTTTCTTATTCCCTTCCATTTGCTACTATTACTATAAATGGTTTAACTAACTTACAGAGAACCTAGTTAAACAAAACTCCAAAAGGATCACATATCAAACTTCTATCTACACCGGTATCAGAAAGTATCTTAGCATAGAAGTTGTTTACTAGTATCGTACCCATTATCACGTCAAGGTTCCTATGGCTTCTTCAGTCTTTATGTCTAAAGTTCTACTCTTTCCTCCATCGAGTTCTTCATTCTCTTATTATTTCTTAGGCCATAAATCCCTAAATCTTAAAAACACCAACGAGGCTCTCTACATTGATATCATGTGCATGGGTTTCTTACGATTTCTACAAACAAACTTGTGACATGGACAAGAATGTCTTTTTCCATATGTCGTACATTAAAGTACGGGTCCAGGTTTCCCTTTATAATCCCTAAAATTGGGTCGCCTCTGATCCTAATTATTATCCCATTTACTCTAAATAATAATATCTAGGATTTTCTTCTAACATATCCCAAAAATTGATCGTTGCTTTGGTTTCTAATGCCTCGGCTTGCAAGACCTACTGTCCTTGTACGTGCGCCTGGTTGATCAGATATCAACCTTTGACACATTAATCTTTTCTAGAGGTTTCTTAACTAATGCACCTTTAATATTTCTGATTAAACCCCGAAAAGAGTTTTATAGATCACCGAGTAGAAAAATAAAACATCGGCTTCAAATGGCTTCCTTACTCCACTACAAGCTGTCTTTGGGTCACTTCCGAACCTGGTTCTAATTAATTATCATGGGAAAGTAGAGATACCAAGTTTGGTTAAGTCCCTTACTTGATTACACCACTAACCTGTCTAGGGTATTTTATTCAGGCCTTATACCGCCCTATCTGCTTTAGCCTTTAGGTAGGGTATGGTTTCATTTAACGCCCACCAATATGCATACTCACCTATGTTACACATAAACCGTTGGCATACTTTAAGACATGTGCTCGTATAGCTAAACTATGTATACAAACTCTACTAGTTACCTTGGACACATAAAATCGGCTCTTATTATCCTATCAATCATTGCCACCCTAGAAAAACAAATGAGGATAAGATAAGCACAGTACGCTCCAATAGATAAACCTATAGACAAAGGTTTTAATAGCAAACTACTAGAGCTCAACCACATTCTTAAAACTCTGCCTACTATTTCCTGATTTCAGTACAATATGATGTTTGCGAGATCATAGCGGTATCATTCATTAACCTTCATGTTGGCCAGGCATGAAAGCAATCTACGATACACACCATGATACTCCCAACTACCATATGGTCCTTCCATCATAAAGTTCGGCATACCAATCTTATAGATCCTCTATTATACTAGCCTCTGCCTACCAAGACTAGCACTTATACTTGGCTTATTACTCCTAGTTTAAGTCTAGATACTTCAATGAGTACCTAAATCTCTTAAACTAATGCTCTGATACCAACTTGTCACACCCCGCCCAGGTCGGGGCACTTAAAGTGACCAGTTGGCGCAAACTTAAAGCGGAAACGTAATCTCATTACATAACTTGAGTGTTTATTACAAGCCAGTATGATCCAAATACCACCAAGCTAAACAAAGCTTAGCTATAATAAGATGAACCGTCTAAAGTATTCCAACTCTCAGCTAGGAACTCCCATTCCTTACACCACCAACCTGTGATACATGCTCGGGTAATAAAAATACGTCAGCACACAGCTGGTGAGTCACATAAACTGACACATTAGTAAAACACCTCATAAACAATTTTATTGATCAAGTATGAGCTCTTTGCATGTCACCATAATCATAATCCGGACTAGGCATTGTATATTCACACACATGGTCTACCAATTCCACAGCAGACCCACCCGTGGCCTACCAATTCCACAGTAGGCTCACACAGTCTACCAATTCCACAGCAGACTGTAAGTGTATGTCCCCCCATGGGAAAATATAATGATCATTATAATATATATAACACCCTGGATGCCACACCTATGGTTCGATGCATATACATGATCAATCACCATCAAAACAGTTTTATGAGCAAGTATCAAGTTTTGAAAATAGTTTAAGTAACTCACCTCTTTATTAGTCCTTTGGCAGTTGACAACACTAATATGATGAGGTATTATCTCAGGGTCCTGATACAATTATACAATCCTAGTTAGGTAATGATACCCCTAACTAATTATTATTACAGTTGGATATGGGTTAGCGCTACCTTATTTAAGCATGGATGATCGGCCCATGCCTAACTAGGGCTAGACTACCCCATACCCACCCCTAATAATAATCTTAATACCTAAAAATAATAACACTAAACTACTACTAATATTATATTAACACTAATATAAAATAATAATGAACTAAACACTACCTAAACGAAAACATACCTCAAGGCTTTCTACGGCCAGTTGGTGTAGAGTCTACCCTACTCGTGCTCTAAAAATAACTAATAACAATACCCAACAGGGTATCGTAGGCTCGGGATTCTCTTATATTAGAGCGTTCCCGAAAGAAAAACTTATATTTATATTTATTATTATATAATCCTAAAGCGTCTACATATGTGTATTTATATAGGTGAACGGCTCCTGGGTTTCACTACACCTTCGATGTGGGACAAAGCTACAACATAATTTTTAAAGCTATCGATGTGGGATTAAAGCTTTGAGATGCTTTATGTTCTTTCAATATATACTTCAGTACCAGAACCTATAACCAATCAAATCATATGAATTTCAGTTTGTTCAAGTGTAAAAGTTATCATTAATGGTACTTTTCCATGCCAAAGAAAAATAATACTAGTAATCCTCTGCTACGAAGAACCATAGTCAAAATATATTTGCACCATCTCTACAAGTACACACTTGTTTTTTTATCATGATACTAACATATCGTCATATTATATTTTTATGAGAACCCAGTTGAATATGTTAATTTACGAATGACTTTAGTTTCTAATTTCATGAATGTTTAGCCTTGAGTCGTTTTGAATATTAAACCCCCATGTCCTTCGTCATGAAGAAACTAATTTGGTATTCTTTTCACTACTGCCTTAAACGTACAGTTTTTGTTTATGGAAGTTAAGTTATATCATTAGATTATTATAATATCGTTCATCTTTTATAACTTTTAACATATACCATTTTATAAAATTTCGAATATACTGTTAAGACGAACTTATTATTCTCCCCATTTTGACCCAAGTTTCATTAAAAAAAACGGAGCAAAGTTCAAATATAATATATTTATTTTATTATTATAACTAAACGGTCTCTTTTAATAATAACTTCTCGACTAGATCTTATATCTCAAATACTCACGATAACCATCACTTACTCGTTAACTATTTTAAATACACAAATATCCATCTCACTTGTTATTGGTTCGTTTTGATGGTTAATGACCTTCATTCACTAATAAATATGAAACAACAAATTTTATTTATATAAAAAAAAAACGGGATGTTACAGTTTTATATGAATTAGACTCGTTATTATGGTAGGTGTTTTATAACAAAACACACTAGGAAAAAGGATCGAATTTTACCAGGTCAACTTATCGAATTTTTTTAATTTATGTTACAGTTGTTTGATTATTATATAAAGATGGAAATGAGATTCGAATTGTAATTAGGATTGATATAAAATCCCTATAAAACATTTCATCGATTAACTGTCATGATCCTTTCCTAAAATTGTGTTTTATAAAATTACCTTAGTACCCGCAATCTTTAAATTCAATGATTGTCATGTGTCAACACCAGAATCATTCTTACCCTTCTCACTAATCTCATCATATGTCCATGAAACTCTACCTATTAAACAAAAATAATATACATATAAACTAATAAAGCTAAACATAGAGATATACATAAATTTTTTGGGCGACAGAGTTAGCGCCAATAGAGTTCGATATCGTGCATTCATTGTTGCATGTGCAAGATCCGACTCAGGGCGCCTCCTTAGCCATGAAAGATGTTATGTGTGTGGAAATTTCGGTCGGTCTTTGCTAGCATAGACAATAACAAGGTTCCCACAGTGGCTCATAAAACCCCAGATCTAGTTTTGAACTTCATGTTGGTTCTTGTCATTTCCCGACAACGATATGCACAAGTGTTTGTGTTGCCTCTCCAATCTCCCCTTCTCAGAAAGACATTGGTGGTTGTAAATTAAATATTTAAAAAAAAACACACAAAAAAAACAATGCATGGACCCATCATCTTCAAACATTTGGCCCAATAAGGTTTGGGAAAATTAGAGCATCTCCAGTGGGGTTCAAACGGACGGTCCGTTTGCACCGGAAAGACCCAACTTCCAAACCACACCATTGGAGCGATTGGTCTGATGGGTGTTGGTTTGCAAGAGTGGACCAAGGCGGCGAGTTGTGGTGGGTTTGGAAGGGTTTTGGTTAGAATTAGTTTGAAATAATGTGGCATGGTGACTTGGCAGTTTGGAATGGTTTGTTGGGGTTACCATTGTGGACGCTCTTAACTAAGGTTCCCTAATTTTTTTTGTTATAGATAATAAATAGGGGAAATGCTCGCACGTTATCGTGGGTACATATGTTTTTTTGGCTCACATTATGTGACGAGTTTCACATAATTTATTTTTTAATACTAATATGCTAAGACAACTAATATATCAACTCACAATGAGCAAGAGAATACAAATAAAAACAACAATATAAGAGATGGCCGGCAAACAACATTACGGGCAAATCGACCTCGACATAGTTATGTGGACATGCATTGTAGGTTGCCGCCTCTATCAAAACACATATTTCATGTACAACACATGTTTACAACCTAATTTGAAGAGGAACTCACATAATTACATAATAATGAATAATGAATAAATGACACATGCGATAATACACATACTAAAGTAAAACATTACGAAACAAATTCTAAAAAAAAGATCCATGTAGCTCATCTGCAACAAACAGGGGCGGAACTGGATCTTCAATTTGTTTTTCAAATATAAATTGCAATACTATTAAATATGATACTTAATAATTATTGAGTAATATTAGTTTACGTATGTCTTTCATTTCACTTGTTAATTTATTTAATTTAGTTTAAAAATGTCAAAAATTTTAAATTTATCATATTTTTTTCAATTTTTTACATGATAAAATTATTGCCCATTAGTAGATGTAAATATATATAAATATATATGCATTACGACCCTTTGGTTAAAAGTTTTGATTCCGCCACTAACAACAAAGTTAAATTGATAATATAATACTCCGTAATATGATATACTATCGTTATAGGACTATGGGAGAGAGACATGGTAAATTGAAGAACAAATATGTTATCATCAACTGAAAAGATGGTGAGTTGATAGAATTTTTCATGTTTACACTTTTTAGGTTGAAAATCATTTGTTTTATGTAAAGTATAAAGTAAAATTTAGCATAAGTTACAATTAAGAAAACGAAAATCAATCTTGTTTATTACTCATTTCATTATTTTTAAAAATAAAATATTTAGAAAGTGTAGAGATAATGATGGTTATGAAAGTTGTATCATGATAATTTGTAACGTTTATGTACTGTTGTACTTAAATTCTAGAAGGTTATGCATATATATATATATATATATATATATATATATATATATATATAATGCGGTAGAATGTGTTGGCATTTCATTAGTTGATATTCACCAGATGGACCTATGTTTAGTGGTGGTCTAACTCCACTTATTAGCTGTATCCATGAAATAACACAACCAATCGGAGATTTAACATATACAAAACAAAATGCTTCAGTCAACAATCTCTTTACCAGTCAAATTATACCTGAAATAAAGTCCAAATCATATGTTAAAAAGCATATTAGGTAAAAAGAATTTCCATTCATGTCTGTTAAGAAAATACATTTATGGACTACAAAATCTTGCCAAACAAAACCATTAATTTTTTTTTTTAACGGCAAAACAACTTTTTATTTAAAAATGCTAGCAAGAAACTAGCAAAAAAACGGGCTTTATCCCATAGTACAAATAATCCGACCGTACACAAACCCAAAAAACATCAAAAAAAAAAAACAACTACCCCATCCTCATTGTGTCAAATCGCCCCCAAGACTCCCAAGACATATTCGATAGCCGCCCTTTATTAGTAATCCACAAGAAAGACATAACTTTGATTTCCTCGAATATCTTCCGTGTTGATAGTTGTTTGGCATTAAAGATGACATCATTACTCGCCCGCCAGATACTCCAAAAAGTAGTAAGGATCACACCATGGAATACCTTTCTTTTCCGAGTACCCGAAATAGCCGTGTTATGAAGAAGCACCAAATCCTTAACATGAAAAATAAAACTTCTCGGAATATTGCACCAGTCGAAAACGGCTTGCCATACCACGATAATCGCTGCACAACCAGTAAACAAGGGAGAGGATTGTAAAACCAAAAGCTAATGGGGGTCTTGGTTTGGGTAGTATTGGAGACTTAAACGTGGCGATGAGGGCTAGATGGTGGTGGCGCTACAAGCGGGACCCAAATCAGTTGTGGGCCAAGTGGTTTGGGCCATCCATCAATCGGGTACCTATAAGAAAATCATTCCGGTCAAGAAATCGCTCCCGAGGTGTGGAAAGACATTAGTGGGGTTGAGGAGGAATTGTTTAAAAATGGGATTCGGATCAGTGATAAACTGAAGGTCAGCGTTGGTAACGGCCTCCTCACAAACTTCTGGACTGATCCTTGGCTTATGGATGACCTGTTGTGTAAGACTTTTCCGGACCTTTATCGCCTGGAAGCTAAGAAAGACGCAAAGGTTGCCGATTGTGTCACGTTTTCGGATGCGGGTCAGCGGTGGGCATGGACCTGGAAAGGGCTACCGGCTCTGCAAGTCACCTGGGACAGGTTCCAGGCTCTTCTGCAACTTCTGTCCTCATTCCTTATCAACAGCGATTGCGATAAGTGGCGGTGGGAAAACGAAGATGGGATGGAATTCTCGGTTAAACATTTGAGACGACAGCTCAGCGTCTTGTCTGGACCGGAAATTGATCCTACTTTTAGATGGGAACCATGGGCGACTCCAAAATGTAACATCCTGGCGTGGAGGTCTTTGATGGGGAGGATGGCGGTTAAGGCGGAATTGGCTGCCCGGGGATTCCTATGCAAGATTGTAGGTGCGTTAGATGTGGTGTGGATACTGAGGATTCTAACCATCTGTTTGTCAATTGTTTGACTGCCAAAATTATTTGGTGGGAAGTTTGTGTTTGGCTGAAAATTCCGTATCCATCCAACGTGGAGAATTTGACGGATTTGGTCCGGAGTTTAGGTGATAATCCAGGTTCGAGAAGATGGAAAAGGTTGGTGTACATGGTCGTTTACGCTACGATTTGGCAACTGTGGCTCGCTAGGAACTCGATGGTTTTCGAAGGCAAATTCATTCACCAAAGAAGGGTCATTGAGCTTATCAAGGAGGAAAGTTTTATCTGGCTTGGAAGCAGGGCTAAAATCCCATGTCCGTCCTGGGCCGACTGGCTTGTGTTTAATGTGTATGTTTGTTTGTAACTTTGGTTGTAAGCTGTTTCCGTTCCCTTTCCTTCTTTTTCTTTGTATTTCAGCCCCTGGCTGTCCTTTTTATCAATATAAAAAGTGAGCTGTAGTTCAAAAAGAACGCGACGGTGGCTCTATTCATGTATGATTAAATGAGTGAACAAGGGTTACTATCTCACTAGTTTTTGAATGCATTCAGTTATTTGTTCATTTGTGCATTATATTATTGGTAATCTGTAATATAGAGTAACATTTCTCAATATATTTTTAAAAAAAAAATCTAAATAGATTTAAATGATGTTCATGAAACTATAATTAAGGTTCTGATTACCTTTAAAGCAAACGAACATAGAAAGGTGTTTTTTATTCTAAAACTAAACAAACAATGAAGCAAACACACTGCACACACACAATGACACAAGTCAATAAAATTGTTCAGCTCAGCTAGGACTATGAGGCCTAAACATAGTTGGGCTTGACTCAAGTAGGTAAGTTAGAAAAAGGGTTTTTTAAGTGAACAATGGAGTATTTTTTAAGTTTTTGAAATCACATGCAACATGTGGGTTAGAAGTTGGAACTAGAGGTGCATATAAAAACCTGTTTGCCGAAACTGGTCAACCCGACCAACACGGTTCCCGTACCGGGCCCGCCAAACCGATTCAGGCACAACGGGTTGCATTAAACTATTTACGTTTACTAGATAAAAATAGGATTACAAGTGATAGCCAATTGCTAGAACAGACACGACAGGGCCTGATATCGGGCCTAAATTTGAACATCACACACTATTGCCTGTCAGAATGGCTGCGTAACAAATATATGTCGAATGCGATTTTATCATATATACACTATATATAACTTTTTTTTGAACTTATATGTTAATCATATTCTACTTTATACTAAAAAATTATAAATTATAAATCTAAACTACTCCGTTGTCGAGGTGCGAACCTAATGCCTCTTTTCTAAGAAGCATGTTCCTACAAAGTATGTTAGCCTTATATTTGCTATATATAATCTTTTCTAACTCGTTTCATATTATATTGTTTCGTTTACGCTAACCTATCAAAGTAAATAAGTGCTTTTATCGATGACAACCGTGGTGGATTGCTTCTTATTTTTAGTGACAACCGTGGTGGATTGCTCAGCTAAAGCAAAGTAGCAACTGTGACAACAGCAGGAAGGATAGCGATGGAAACAAGTACAACTTCACAGCGAAGATGGTTGAGAAGTTGTGGTCATGGCAAGTTGCCATCATCCATAGCACTCTTTCCCATCATCATATGTTAAGACCCTACAATGACCCTTTTCATTTTAACAGCTTCTTTGGTTGCTCACTTAGATAGGGATGGCAATCAAACCCGAACCCGATGGGTAAACCCGAAACCCGACATATTTGGGACGGGTTTTGGTCGGGTAATCGGTATGGGTCCGGGTATGGGATTAGTTTTTATTTTTTTCGCGGGTTTGGGACGGGTTTGGGATTTGATGATATACCCGTTTACCCGGCCCGATTACCCGATAAAGTATACCCGTTTACCCGATTAGATACCCAATATAATTTCCAATATATCTTTTTAAATATTTATGCATAACATATCTAATTTTCCATCTACATTGTCATCTTGTGCTAAAATTACCAAAAAGTTAGTGTATACTATTTGTTATCTATGTCTTTGATTGTTTTTATATGATTCAAGTATTTTATATTTATACATTGTAATCATTTACATATATATTTAATAATGGTAAATGTAATTGGTTAATAGTTACTCAATAGATGTCCGTCAGGTTTTTAGTCGGATATACTCAATTGGTAAGTTTTAAAAATTAATGGGTTTACCCGAAACCCGTGGGTATACCCGATACCCGATGGGTAATTACCCGACACAAACCCGACGGGTTTTGGGCCGGGTTTGGGACAAGCATACCTAATCGGGTATGGGGTTGGGATTACCTAAACCCGTCCCAAACCAGACCCATTGCCATCCCTACACTTAGATCCTAACCCAATTACACGCAGAATTTATAAAGTTTACAGAAACCGACCATGTTTTATGCAATGGGTGAAAGTTGACAGGTCTGCATCCAACCATAAACTGACCATAATACAAAGCACTTCCCACAAATCTTGAAAACTCTTTTGCCATAGTTCAGAATACTAAAGCTGAACAGATCCATAGAACACTACTTCTGCCGGACCCGTCATGTACACATGGTTATCGCCCTCCCTCCATTCTATCTCCAATGGCCCACCAGGTAAATCAACAGTGCAATTCTGTATAGCACAAGATATAAAACTAAATAGTTAGAAAAACAGCCTTAAAACATAGAAAAGAAACAATTACAAGAAATATTTGTTCAGATCATGCGTATACGAATTGAATTAAAGTTTTGTGAACATACTCTCTCAGAACGACCCTCAAGGATCGCAGCAACAACTACTGCACATGCTCCAGTCCCACAAGCTAAAGTCGCTCCTATATCCACGTTTATAGAAAGAAAAAAAAATGTACATCAGTACATAAACAAACTTTTATACAATTTTACTAAAAAAGAAATGTTTAATAATCAGAGCAAAAAAAAATTATGTCATCATCATCATCATCATCATACTCAGTTTATCCCACCTATAGCAAAGCTAAGGTAGGGTCTGAGGAGAGTAAGATGTAGACAGTACCTCTACCCCTAAGAATAGAGAGACTGCTTCCAGTGAGACCCCCGGCTCGATGTGGTTTGGTATCAAGCCTTGGACATAATGCACAGAACACTTAGCAATCGGGACAAACCCGATCGATGCATGTACCCCTTGTCTTTTGGCTATCAACGCCACCACATGATGCATGATTAACCGTCCGTCGTTTTTAACGTTATTTTCACGAAATTAGTAAAATAACATTAAAACTAGTGCAACTTTACTTTTGCCCCCGAGGGCCACACATATATACATTATATGCGCACACCGTAAGTAAAAAAAAAATATGTATTTAAAGTAAAAACTAACCAGCACCACGCTCCCAAACACGCATTTTTAGGTGTGAACGAGAGAACACTTGCACGAATTCTGCAAAAGTAAAACCAGAAATAACACAAGAAAGAGATACATGTTTTAAACCAGACAGCATGCTAATAATAGAATTTTAATAGTATGTTTTGCGTGTTCCAAGGTTAAAAACTAAGCACAAATCTTAAAGAGCCTGACCTGTGTTTGTTCGAGCAGGGAATAGTGTGTGATGTTCAAATTTAGGCCCAATATCAGCCAAATTTAATTCATCAACCACCAAATTCTGTTTAGAAACCAATATAAGGGACATGGGTTTGTATATAACTTATGTAGAAACAAGACTCACTATACTAGAGAATAAATTCATAACATATAAATCAATACCTCGTTTCCAGTACCGAAAGTAACACAATGAGGATTTCCCATACTGACACAAGTCACGTTCCAGTTAACTCCATCTACGCCAATTTGTGCTTTCACGACAGATTCATTTTTATTTGGTGGTATTTTAGTGGGAATATCTGAGGCCTTCAGTATTGGCTCACCCATGTCAACTTTAACCTAGAGTAACAACAAATGTTGAATCCACAACATTAAAACTTGCAAAGAAAATCTTTTTAAAAATCAGTAAATAAATTATAATCATAACAAATGGTTCAAAAGAATTACCTTCCCATCAGGTTGTATCTCAGGTATGATCAATCCAGCACCAGTATGAACAGTAAAACTGCAAATTTCAAGGAAAAGATACATAAGATGATTACATAAAACCGCAGCTAAAGAAACATGAACACAGTCAGACACATAATAATTTATTTACAAGCCAAGAAACTTGTAACGTGCGACAAAAAGGTTAAATGAAAGACCAAACATGCCACTTGTAATGTAGGAAAAGTTAAAAAACAAAACAACATGATAGCTTAGCATTGGTATAGAACTAAAACATACCTTTGCCTTCCATCCAAGCTATTAAGATCAGAAATAAACTTCGCAAAGCAACGAACTCCATTACCGCACATCTAAAAAGTGGATAACATAAAATCAGATAACTCATTATTCCAGTATCATCACAATATGTCATTTACATTATAAACTAAGGGGTTGTTTGGCAAGCTCTGAGCCTTTGAGTGTTGGGCCATTAAGAGGTCTGATCGGGTAAGAGGCTTAACTTAGCTCGGCCTGACTAGTTAGGTTGTCGTAGATTGAGGAGGTGGTGCATGAGTGGATGGCCAAGGGTTATGAACACAAATGAATGTATAAAGATGTAAAATTTTCATTCGGCATCATTTTGAAGCTTGATGGATAAAGGCTTAATGACTGATTCAGCGGTGTCATGTCGATGAAACAAAACCACACTGTAATACAAACTGATTCAGAGGTAACCTCCTAATGGAAACAGCCGGTCAGCCCCTAACATAAAGTTCCAATATTTTCCAACTATACTACTGTTTGATATCATACAACTTATTATGGCATTAGTCGCTTAGTTTATTAACAAAAAAGCCATTAATTAAGCGTCAAGAAAACGAGTGTTTGTACAATCATAAAAGCAATGTAACCTTATTACAGAAAAGAGCATAACCTCGGGCTCGCTACCATCGGAATTAAATATCCTCATAGTGTAATCAGTCCCATTGTATCCAGGCATGGCAAAGATGACACCATCAGCTCCAATGCCAAAGTTCCTATCACATAACTTAACAGCTTGCTCAGGAGTCACTTTAGGCTCCATTGAATCAAGATTATTAACCTATTCATCATAAACCCAACTTTCTATAAACAATAATTCCAAACCAACTTTCTATACAAAAAAAAGACAGAAACTATTTAATTACCATAATAAAGTCGTTACCGAGGCCTTGATACTTGACGAAATGAAGAACACCGGTTTCTTTATGATCAAGGAAAGATGTATTAGAGATATTATCTTGGGCAGTTAGGCTCATTGCTGAAATAGAGAATCGGGGGGTTAGGGTTTTGGAAGAGTGGTGTAAGGTTTAATTGGAGAGAGAAAGAGGTGGGTTTAAAGGAATAGGTTAAGGGAAAGGATGAGGGAGATGTAATGGGAAGTGATCGGAGAAGAGGTGGTGAAACGATGGCGGCGATGGACATGACGGTGACGTGACGGTGGTTGGTGCGGTGGCGGTAACAGTTGGAAGGATTGGATGCGGCGGTGGTTGACTTTTATTTCGGGCTGAAGGGTTAGGGGGCGGGTATTGGAAATGTTTATGTTTTGAGTTTTGTAATAGTGAGGCAATGGGGGTGCGGTTACGGTTTTCACACGGAAACACTGCCGTCACCCGTTACGGTTTGATACTCATTTACTTTGTTTGGTTGCTTATTGTCGAGCGATAAATGCTCTTTTCCATGTCGATTTGGCATGGCAACTTGAGAGTGGATGAGTCTTGCCAACTTTATCGAGGGCGGGCCAACCATGGGTTAATTAGTTTTTTTATCTAATACTACAAAAAATCATATATTTAGTAAGGTTTATCAAATTCGAATGAGTAACTTTCAATGAAAAAATTACTCAAATTAAGTCTAAATAAAAAGGAAACATATTATTTATAATTTTACCATCCATGTTGTTGCATATCACTTGTTACCAAAATGAGGAAAAAAAAATACTTGTTACCAAAATGATCAAATTGTTATGAGCTAAAAAAACAAAAAAAAAAAACAATCAAAATCTTCCACCTCACCTCCTCCTCCCCCATGCGGTCCTCCTCCCCATGCCCAACTTACTTAACAATGGAGGTGGTGTTTGGGGCTTGGGTGGGTTTCCCACGCTCATTCCGACGCTCCACTCCCTTCACTATAAAGGCTTAAACCCATGATGTTGTTGTGGTCTTTATTCTTTAATATCTACCACCTTGCAAACCAGAAGTCAACTAGTAGGATACTAGGATGTGAATAAAGCCGGCCCATTTTAAATGACCCAAACTAAATCCGGCCACATTGTAAATAAGTCTTTTAGGCCCAAACTAAATCACATAACAAAGCCTAATATATTTTTACCAAGTCATGGACGGGGATTATTGTGACACAGTTAAGACTTAAGAGCATGCTAACGGGGCTTACGGATGGAATCATATGGATTCCTTCCTCATTCCATTCTCCCTCTCAGTCTCTCACCCCTACCCTTCACAATCCCTTAGACTATTCGGTGTGCCCCCCTTTCCCTCAACTCCCCCCAAGTGCCACGTCAGCGCCACGTCATTTCCCCCTTCTCCTCCCCCAAAGTTTGGAAATGGTATTCCCCTTCTTCCCCCTTCTTTTTTATTATTAAAGTTTGATTTAAAAAAAAATAGCCAATCAGAAGAGTCGGTGTCCTCGGTGGTTTTTCCACTTTCACCCCAGAAAAGAAACCGGGGGGGGGGAGGGGGGGGCGGGGTTCCCGTGTTCCCCGGCGTCCAACTCAGCTCCCCGGGAGCACACCGAATAGTCTTACAAATAACGTCCTTCCACACGTACGCACTCCTCCATTTCTTCTCTATCGTTTGTTTCACATTAGTAATGAACAACTCCAAAAATGGCTGTTGAAGTTGCTTCAAGTAAATTAACTTGTACATAAGAAGTAGGGTTGGCATAACAGGTTACACGAACCTGTTAAGACACGAACACGAAACCTGTAAACACAAACACGACACGAAATCTAATCGTGTCGTTTTTTTCAAACACGAACACGGACCTGTGTATAACAGGTTAACACGATAAAAAAACACCTAATAAAACAGGTTAACACGATAAGAAACATGATAAGACTGTTAAGACACGAACACGAAACAGGTAAACATGAACACGACAAGAAAATAAACAGGTCTTAACGTGTCGACCTGTTATAGACACGAAACCTGTTAAAATCGTGTAGATTCGTGTCACATTATCGTGTTCGTGTCTAACTTGCCAGCTAATAAGAAGACATGGAAGTAAGATTTGAAAAATCTTTGTGACCACCACAACCTAGTCTATAATGTGTTTTCCTATGAAAGAAAGGCTTTTTTGTCAAACAAATTGTTTGTTTTATATTATCAAGTTGGGGACAGCATAATACTTTTACGGCTATGTTGTTTTGTCTTCTTTCTTAATATCATCATCCTGATTTATGGGGCCATTTAATTACTTAGATTATTCGTAAAGGAAGTGATTAATATTTAATAGTTAAGAGACTAATTTTTGTTCATTTTACACTACATAAGGTGGTCGTCTTAGAAAACAACGCAATGATAATCGGACACTCTTATAGCTAATTATTTAGGAGTGAGGATAAAACGGACGGGTCGCCAACGAGCTTTAGCTCCACTAGCATTGGAGAGGAAGTGAATATTTGGGTTGAAGGTCATAGGTCTTAGGTTCGGATTCGATCGCAAGCAACTTTTACCGTAGTAGACTTTCAGGTGGTTAGTTTTCCCCGAAACTGGATATGATGGGCTTGGACTACCCAGCATTGTCTGCGATCACGAGCTTTTGGATCGCCTTTTGCCATTAGGTTACCCGGATGGCCGAGCTTCTATTCGGTGGCCGTTAAAAAAAGGGGGCATGTCAAGGATATGTAGCTAGAATTACAACATCAACAAAATGACCTAAAACTAACACAATTTTCACCTATTATTTAATAAATTAGCAATTAGCAAAAGATGTAAAGTTTTATACAATTCAGTTTATGTTAAAAAAGTTTTGTTTGTGACCATTATTGTGAACTTTTTTTCTATGTAAAAAACACTCTAAACCTAAACGGCTAAACTAACTTTTACATACATGTTTGTGTGCATGTATCTATATCTATACTATATTATAAAGCATGAGGGAAGGATTCCAACTAAATTTAAGTAATTACAACATATAATGCATATAATACAATAACTTAATGAAGTAGTAAAGGGGTGAAGTTGTCTTTTTACATTAACAATTAAGTTGATTATGAAAAATTAAAGTTATTAGTGACTATACATATTCCTAACTCCTTTATAAGTTATTAGTGACTATCCATGTTCTTAACTCCTTTATCTCATTTATGTTTATGCATTCTATTAGAGCCCTATAAATAGTGGTCATTGTGTTGTTAGTATATACATCTCAATGAAATAACTCTCTCATTCCCTATTTCTCTTTATAATCTTTGGTTTGTTAGTAGGCGTTGTCACTAGCTTCTTTCTTCAATTTGTACCTTTATGAGGCTTAATTCTTACTGATATCTTATGGCTGCCTTCTACCATGAAAACAATCAATGAGCCATTTTTTTTGTTTTGTAAAATCATAAGGGATTTTGTGTACGAGAGTATGTACACACACATCAAACACTTCAATTGCTCAGCTATGTGTAAGAATATATACATGGATCATCTAACCTTTTTTTGCATTCTCTATACTACTTCAAGTATACATATTTTAGTAAGATAAAATTCTATATCAAATGATAAAGGATTTTATTTAAGATTACATATTATGATCCATGTTATTCCTCTTTGTTTTCATCATATCATATATTGACAAGAAAATAAAAAAAAATAATCTTGGTAGCATATTTATATGTCAAATTGTATATACGTATATAAATTGAATATAAACACATATGTAAATATAGATTTATGATTAAATTGTAAAGGAATGTGACTCTAAATATAAATTACAAGTAATTAAAACATATAATGCATATGGTAATAATTTAATGAATGTAGTAAATGGATGAAGTTGTCTTTTTACGCTAACAACTAAGTTGATTATGAAATAATAAAGTTATTAGTGACTATCCATGTTTCTAACTTCTTTATAAGTTATTAGTGACTATCCATGCTCCTAACTCATTTTTCTCATTTATTGTCTATACCTTCTATTAGAGCCCTATAAATAATGGTCATTGTGATGTTATTATATACATCTCAATGAAACAACTCTCACATTCCCTATTCTCATTATAATCTTTGGTTTATTAGTAAGTATTGTCACTGACTTTTTTCTTCAATTTGTAACTTTACGAGGCCTTATTCTTACTGATATCTTATGGCTGCCTTCTACCATTAAAATTTTTAAAATGCTTTTATCTATATCTATACTATATTATCAAGTATTTAGAAAGGTTGCCCACAAAATTTAAAAACAATAATAAGAGATAACAAACTTCTCTTTTTTAACCTTACACTAATATATGTTAATCAAAGCTTACATGTATATCAAAGCTTGGTCATCGTGCCAAGCCTTCATGATAAGTCTATGATGTTCTTCTTTGTCTAATGTAAGAAGCAACAAGAACATATGACACGTGTCCTACCCTTGTTTGCATTTATCATCACATATTCTTTTTTTTTTTTGCTTCATTTTTAGTAAATGTTGTGCTCCCGTCGCAACGTGCGGGCACCTCACTAGTACACAAATAGTCGTAACCTACTTTTAGCTATTCCAACGTTATCTTTTGAAGTCAAAATCATTCCGTTAAAGGCACACATCTTCGACCTTATTCCCAATCAAAACACATTTAACCCTCTTTTTATTCTTTAACAACTTACCAATTATTATACTTGGTTGATTGGTCATGATTTTATTGGCTTACGCTATGCATTTTCACAAAATTTCTAGATATTTCACTAAAATAATCATTGATTGTGGAGATTAGGTAGGTAGGAAGGCTAGTTTGACGCATAATAATATACTATAAACTTCACATTTTTATGACAAAAGTCGTAAAGACATGCTAATATATCCTTTTAGGCAACTGATGCTAGTTGCGTACGTAAATTTTAATGGTGCAAGAATTTAATATTGGCATCCTTCGACGACACGCCTTCTTTTCCTTTCGCAACAAATAAATAATTGAACACATGATCATGAATTCTAGCTCAAGTATGAAATTTTTATGTCTTTATTAATATTGTGTACTTTTAGACTTTTTTTTTCTATATAGATTTGTCTTTTAAGAAGTACTCCGTGTTGGAAATCGATATCTAAACAGAACAATTGAAGCCAAACTTCGAGTTATTATTATTGAATGAATAATTAGACTTACAATTCTTCCTTCTTTTATAAGCCTAAGATCCTTGTCTCTTTAGGATCATTAATAACATCTAAACATTAATTATGGAAACATTTGACTTCTACTAGGAAACTATCTCAAAACCTAGAATACAAGAATTGACAACTAAGTCCTTCTAGTTACCACACTTGTATTTACAAGATTAATTCTTCATTCACCCCCTTAATCTTGTAACACCAACGAGTTCTTTCATCTCGTTAAACTTTAACCTTGGTAATGCCTTCGTGAGAATATCTGCTCTCTGTAAGTTCCCACTAACATGCTCCACCTGAATTTCTTCACGTCCAATGCATTCTCGAATAAAGTGATATCGAGTGTGGATGTGTTTACTTTTACCAAAAAATACCGGATTCTTCATCAACTCAATTGCGGATGAATTATCCACTTTTAGTAACACCATTCCTTCTTCTTCACCCGTAACCTCCGAGACTAATCCTCTTAGCCATAAAGCTTGACAAGCCGCCTCTGTTGCTGCCATAAATTCTGCCTCGCAAGATGATAAAGCAACCGTTCCTTGTTTCTGTGAAACCCAAGTTAGAGGTGCTTCATTGTAGTAGAACACGATTCCCGTTGTGCTTTTCCCATCATCCATATCCATTGCAAAGCTAGAATCACTATACCCATATATAGTTCGGTTCCCACCTCTCGGGTATAGTATACCGAGATCAAGGCTTCCTTTCACATACCTTAAGATCTGTTTCACGGCTTGCTCATGAGTTTTAGTTGGTCTCTGCATAAAACGACTCACAAACCCAACCGAGAAGGTTAGATCTGGCCGAGTGTGCGTTAAGTACCGAAGGCTTCCTACTATCCTTCTAAATTCGGTAGGATCAATCTCATCACTTTCATCGGCTTTAGACAATTTCAAACTGGGATTTAATGGGTATTGTGTCGAGTTACACTCCCACAACCCAAACTGCTTCAATATCTTCGTAGCATAACCCGTCTGTTTGACCGAAATTCCATTGGCATTTTGATCAACTTCTATCCCAAGGTAATAGTGTAGCTTCCCAAGATCACTCATTTCAAACTTCTCTTCCATTTGCTTCTTGAATGACTTTATCTCTTCGTTGGAAGTCCCCGTAATGATCAAATCATCCACATATGTACCTACAATCAAGAGTTGTTGTTGGGCTTGTCTTCTGTATACAGCCTGCTCCCTTTTACACCTTGAGAAGCCAAGTTCTTTTAGTGCTAAATCGAGCTTCAAGTTCCACGCTCTTGGAGCTTGACGTAAACCATATAGCGCCTTAACCAACTTGTACACATAATGCTCTCGTCCCTTCTTAACAAAGCCTTCAGGTTGAGTGACATAAACCTCTTCTTTTAATTCTCCATGCAAGAAAGCTGATTTTACGTCCAAGTGATGGACTTCCCAACCATGACTTGCTGCGAGCGCCAACAGAAAACGAACCGTTTCAATTCTTGCCACCGGGGCAAACACTTCTTCATAGTCAATCCCATATCGCTGAACGTACCCTTTCGCCACGAGTCGGGCCTTGTACTTTGAAACTTTTCCGTGTGCGTCTTTCTTCACTTTAAAGACCCACTTTACCCCTATTGGTTTGGCTTTAGATGGTGACTCAACGAGCTTCCACGTATTATTCCTTTCAATCGACAGAATCTCTTCCTCCATCGCCCTTTTCCAATGAACTTCTTTTACTACTTCTTGAAAGGTTATTGGCTCATCATCGATTGCGGATAATAAGATTTGATCATCTCCAGTTAACTGATGCGACAGTTTTGGAACTGTTCCAACTTCATACTCTGCAAACCTCCTTGGAATAACAGAATTTCGGGTTGATCTTCTGGGCTGATTGGTTTCTTCGAGATGATCCGACGCTGCAACAGTAGCGCTGCCATGATTTGGGCCTGATCCGCTTGCACTGGCCCTGTTCTGCAGCTGGGCCGAAGCACTGGTGGAGTCCGAACAGCCCACTGTTGTTCCTTCGTGACCTGTATTACCGAACACATCGTTCGGCGCACCTTTTGGCCCATCGGATAGTATAACGAACTCGGTGTACTCCTGTTCCGAGGTCTGACCTGTTGACTGAAGACTACCCCAGTTAAACTCTTCAATTTCTTTGAATTTAACATCTCCGTCTCTAGCAATGTGAACCCGATTCTTTTCTGGGTCAAACATTCGGTGTGTGTTAAGGCCCGTTTCAGATTGCGAGCCAAAGTATACCATTAGAACACCTCTGTCATCCAATTTCTTTAAACCGGTTGTTAGGATTTTCACATAACCCACACAACCAAATACTCGAATAAATGAAAAATCCGGCTTCCGTTTCTTGAGTTGTTCGTAAGGCGTAGCACCCTTTAAAGCCTTCGTTGGTGACCGGTTTAGTAGAAAAACTGAATGTATGACTGCTTCTCCCCAGAACCGTTGTGGTACGGACATCGCCTTTAAGATGCTTCGAGTCGTCCCGATCACAGTTCGGTTACGCCGTTCCACAACCCCATTTTGTTGAGGGGTGTATGGGGCCGTAAATTGCCTAGAAATTCCTTTCTCTTTGCAGAACTTCCCTAGAACATGTGAGGTGAACTCGCCTCCGTTATCGGTTCTTAGTGACTTTAGCTTTGTATCAAGTTTCTTCTCTGTGCTTGTAACAAACTCCATGAGGGTACTCGCAGCTTGGTCCTTTGTCTTGAGTAAATAAGCCCACATGAATCGGCTAAAATCATCAACGATAAGCAGCACATATTGATTGCCTGCTTGTGTCTTCGGTACAATTGGGCCGCACAAATCAGCATACAACAGCTCGAGTGGACTTGCAGCTTTATATTTCACTTCCTTTGGAAAAGATCCCCTCGCTTGTTTTCCCACCACGCAAGCATCACAGATCTCTTTAGGATGGTTTATGCACGGCATGCCTACTGATTGCTTGGACAACAACTTCATGGCCTCAAAATTTAGGTGGCCAAGTCGAGCGTGCCAAAGCCAATTGTCGTCATGAAGGTTAACCTGCAAACACACTGGCAAGACGATTTTTAGATTAATCTTGTATACACGGTTTGTCGAGCGAGGTACCTTCATTAGAATGCTTCCGCTTGGCTCGAACATTGACAATACTCCTTGCTCGATTATCACCTTGTGTCCAGTCTCGTCCATTTGTCCAACACTAATAATATTGTTTGTTAATGCTGGAATATAATAGACATCTTTCAAGACACGTTGTTTACCCGTCTTCCCTTCTAGGGTGATGTTGCCACGGCCTTTTATCTCAACTCGTGAACCGTCTCCAAAACGAACCCAGCCTTTGACCCGAGAATCCAAACTTGAGAACCACCCTTTGTTTCCCGTCATATGATTGCTTGCCCCGTTATCGAGAAACCAAGTATTAATCTCTCGCGGGCTCTTATCATACGTTGTTAGATCAACTCGGTCTTCATTCAAGAAAACACCTTCATGAGTTCCCATGTATAATACCGGTTCGTCGTCCACAGTCAAGTTGTTGTTCTCCACGGTATCCTTTCGTGTGGGACAATCACTTGAGAAGTGCCCTAGTCCATCGCACCGAAAGCACTTGAGCTTGGATCGGTCCTTTTTCGAGGCGTCTCTTTCCTTTCCTTTTCCGTAGACTTACCCCGTCCCCGTCCCTTGCCCTTGAAGCCAGCTCCGGATGAAGTTCCTTTTCCGCGTCCGAAGCTGCTGCCCTGCTTCTTCTTTGCTTCCCATTCCTCATACGTGAGGAGTAGTTGATCCTGCTTCCCTGTGGGATTCTCTTCAGCGCCTATCCTCTCTTCATAGGCCTTTAACCGACCCACTACATCATCGAAAGTAACTGTCTTTAAATCGATAACTTGCTCGAGGGATGCGACCATGTGGATGAATATTGCGATTGCTCTTCTCTTCCGATCTGCAATACTACCAATTCAAGTCCCAATCGATAATTGAACCGAGCATAAAACTATGGCTAACTCCCACAAGTTTTATTGATGAAGAAACTAACTCAAAACTTCATCTTCTTTGAATCCACTGCTGTCCCAGGTTCAATGGTTTCCCATACACTATTGACATTCATGATTACTCTCATCTTCATGGCCCATACCGTGTAATTGGTGCTCGTTAATAGTGGAACCTGCAGAGAGGTTGGATTGTGATCCTTTGCTGTAACGGGTGGCGGTGCTGCAGTGTCTCCCATCGCTGCCTCTGCCCTCTGAAGCTGCTACTCTGCTGCTTGTTTTTTTCTCGTTCCGTCTCCTCCAAGAGTGACCGCCGAAGAATCCTTGTCCACCAAGGAAAACTGGCAGCGGTTTCCTTGCTCTTTGAAGATGTCAGAAAGAACGATTTTTGGACGACCAGAAACCCGTCGCAAGGTTTGAAACTCCTTGCCGGACTTGTTGATCTTCCTGTGTTACGAGCTCTCACAATCAAAACCTGACGCTCTGATACCAATTGTTGGAAATCGATATCTAAACAGAACAATTGAAGCCAAACTTCGAGTTATTATTATTGAATGAATAATTAGACTTACAATTCTTCCTTCTTTTATAAGCCTAAGATCCTTGTCTCTTTAGGATCATTAATAACATCTAAACATTAATTATGGAAACATTTGACTTCTACTAGGAAACTATCTCAAAACCTAGAATACAAGAATTGACAACTAAGTCCTTCTAGTTACCACACTTGTATTTACAAGATTAATTCTTCACTCCGTAATACAGAAGAGATGCATTAAATAACACATTAAGGTACCCACAAAGTTATTGTAGAATATTGTATTAATTGTGACTTTTAGTGACAATACTTTAGAGTACCTACTAAAGAATTAAAATAATAACTATAAGCTTCATCAATAATTATTTTAATACTTTTTATGACTTACTCGGACTATGGGGAGTGGGGCGGGGAAGGGTGGGCGGCAAGTGATCCCCGGGCGGGGAACACCGTCCCTAGGGGCGGGAAGAGGAGGGCGGGGCGGTAGGGGAAAGCCGGGCGGTGGGGAGAATGGAGAATGGGTGGGTGACGTGGCAGCTTCTTATTGGACCATCCATATGACCATTTGACTATTAAAAAAAAATTAAAAATCTAACCGTTGCAATATTAACGGTAAAAAAAATATATATTTAACCCCATTTTATTAAAAAACAACCACTACACTTCACCACAACCTCCAATCTTCTCAATTTTTATACCCTTCTTCACCAAATTTTATACATTTCTTCATATATTTTTTAAAAACATGAACCCATACAACAGAGGCTTTGACCCGAACAACCCGATTCGGCATCGGTTGTTCGGGCAAAGGTACTTACAGCGATGACTTGTCCTCTGCTTCGGGTTCGGCATCGGGATCGGGCAAAGGTACTTACAGCGATGACTTGTCCGACATACATGACACACTCGTCCAATTCAACACAATTCAACTACAGAAGCTCGAGGAGAAAAAAACCATTCGCCAAGCCTTTGAAAAAAGGTTGACTATGAAAGAACAGCGCGAGAAGCGCGAAGATTTGAAATTTCTCGCGTTGAACACTGATAATATGGACGGTCCAAAGTTAGAGGCAACGCTACAAATGAAGCGCGAGATCATGGAAAAATATAATATTAAGTGATTTTTTATTTTCTAGGTTTTCATTTTCTAGGTTTTTTTTTGTTTTCATTTTTTATGTTTTTTTAATTTTATAGGTTTTAATCTTAATTATTATGAATTTTAATTTAGTTTTTAATTATAAAAGTTATTTTTATTACTTAAAAAACAAAAAAAAAAAGAAATAAGAAATGCCACATGTCAATTCCCCCCCACTCTCCCCCCCCCCCCTTCCACTCCCCACAATTCCCCCTACATAGACCCTACAAGTGCCACATGGCGATTCCCCCCCCCCTCTTTCCCCCCTCCACTCCCCATAGTCTCATACAGTAAAAATTGCATACATCTTAAATTTTTTTTTTTTCTAGTTAATATGTTGAACTCTAGCTTGAATAAGTTTATTTAAATGGGTCATATCTTGTCAATCAGAGGGTTTATGGATTCATCTATTTAACTCATTTATATTTGATTTTAAAATATGGTACAATAACTTAAACTATGTGTATTATTTGTACCAAAGTTGAAATTTGAAAATTACAAAAAAATAAGCGGGCATAATTGCTTTTTATAAAAAAAAAATAAGAAAGATAGAGGCCCAGAAAACAAAGAAAATATATGTACAATTGAGATATATAACAATAAGAAGAAGGAAAATTATTCCATAGAGGAAACTCCCAAACATTTGTAACAATTATATGTGAAAAGAATAAGAGGGTGTTTGGGATTAAGTTTGGAAATGCAAAAGTGTTTTTGTTAAAAGTGTTTATTAGCTTATGACTTTTTGAAAATGAGTTTTAGAAAAAGTGTTTGGATTAGCTTTTAGGATAAGAAACGTCAAAAAGTCAATAAATTGTTATTTTTTAGGTGTTTCGCTTAACTTATTGTGAATATTGGTTGTATGGGTGGTAAATTTGTAATTTTTTTTCCAAAAGCCAGGATTTCTAACTTTTCAAAAACAGTTTTTCCACCCTTAAAAGCCAAAAGTCAAAACAGAAAGTGCTTTTGGGTTACACAAACAGCTTATTGACTTATTAGCTTCTTGAAAAAGCTAATAAGTCAATAACTTGTTTTGAAACTCAATCCCAAACACCCTCTAAATACCTTTTTGGAGGTTGAAAGAGTTACCGGTGTGTCAACTCATGAATATACGTGTCATATTCAAAGTTCACATGTGACACAATATTCGTGTTTCTTTTAGGTGCAACCCTCCAACCCACAAATTAACAGCCCTAAGCCATCTAGTAACATATTACATAGTCATATATACATGCGTAGATACTAGATCCGGGTCTGTGGCATGTGATCAAGTGACTTTGTAGTTATTTTTATGTGATATGTAATATCGAAAGACTATGTGAACATCAACTCTTGAAACATAACCTGTATAGATACTATATATGGAACTGATACAGACGTGGGTTATGACAACATTTTCTAACAAATATATGATGTTTCATTAAAAAAAAAAGATGCATTATTATTCATAATTGTTAGGTAATCTAAAAGGCATGTTGAAATTCACAATTACATTTTTATTTTGAGAAACCTTCAACCTCGTGGACAAGGGGAAAAGGCTCGCACGTGACAAGTTATAATAATTTTTTATGAGTTCCGGGCTTTATGCTTTACTAAACAAATTAAAAAGCTTCATACTATCTGAATTTTAAAGGGATCTCATTGTATTGACGGCTAGTTGCAAAATTTTGGTTGAGGAAGTCTCTTTTAAATGTACTTTTTAAACATAGTATTCTTAATCATCAATGTGAGATGAGAAGAGACGAGACCCTTGTTTTATAGACACTCTTTTAGAATGAAAGTTCTAGAGTCAATTATACAAATGGTCCATGAAATTTCGCTTAATTTATAGATTTCGTCCATGTTATTTAAAGTATGAGATTAGTCCCCTGCAACGTTTTACTTTTTCATCTATGGTCGAAAAAAGTTAAAGGGTTACTTTTAGACATAGATTTTAAGTCATATGGGCGGAATCCATAACATACAATTTTGTATGTAAAAAAATAGGAAAATAAAAATCTAAAAGTTAATCTTTGATAAAATCAAAAAAATAAAACCTAAATGATTTAGGTTTTTTTTTTGTTTGTTCTCTCAAATCTAAATAGTTTAGTGTTCAATAATTAATCTCACCATAGCCAAGCCTGCTGTATTCATTTATTTTTACATGCACTCATGTTACATATTTTTAATGAAGTTATTAAATCATAAAAGGAGTATTCTGACAAGCATGTCAAATTGTCAATGTATAGTTTTTGAATATGATGTGTAATATTTTATATTTTTATGTTTGACAATATGCTAAATCACCAAACTTTGATAAACCAAATCCATAATTTTGTTTTGCATGTTTTCTTATTGTGCGTTGTCCTTATGCTAGTGTAAGTAGACAAACCCAATTATTTTATATCACTATCAAGTGAATCCTATGGTCTTATACTCATATATTAAATCCTCAAAGGGTCATCTATTTCGACATTATCTCTATCTATTTTGATACCTTTTGCCTCCTATACAATATGTATTGGTCAATACGTATTGTATAAGCTCAAACGTTAAAACTAAAAGTTGTAGATGTCATTTCTTGTCTAGCGACTGACCTCATATAAGCCAATACTATGCTTGTTGAATTTTTTTTACAACAAAAAAGAATATAATATCTACCATTTTTGCTAGCTATAGAAAAATAAATAATATCTTTTTAAATAAAAAACATTGTTAAATAAACCCTTTATATATAAGAACATTAGATATAATACTACAGCTATGTTGTGATATGCTATAATTTTGTACGATACAATAAAATATGATGCGATACAATACTATACTATATTATACGATATTATTTCATTCAATATCTATATACTACACCTACATGGATGTATGAGACCTACAATACACCTATACTACCCAATAATTTTTTAACAATAGTTCATAAAACACGGTTATTGTAACAAAATCTTCTTATTTAAAAATTGCATTAATTATTATAAACTTTGTTAAAATGAAAAACTATTATATAAAAATTTTATCCAAAAAAAAATCTTCAAGATAGTAAAAATTGTATCAATACCATACTCAAATTAGAGATAATAAAATGTTCGTTTTTATGGTGTAAAACTTTTGTTCAATATTAACGTATGAAAAAAATAGTTCTGTTCGTTTAAAAATTGTGTGTGGACCGGTTTTAGAGTACCAATATGTTTTAAAATATTGTACTATATGTTTTAAATTTTATAATTACTTGAAGTTTAAAAAAAATATATAAAATCATATATTTTTTCTCTTTATATATATTATAATATTTTACAGATATATAAAAGTTATTATAAAACAGAGATGAAAAAGATATTAATATAACTAGTCAAATTACCTACCGCTCTAGCAGATTCTTCATCGACATGATTTATCGTTGTGGCCACATTTTCCGTCGGGTAAGGCCATAACGTACACAGCCTATCAAACCTATAAACGAAGAATTTTGACCAGTTAATTCGAAAAAAATGTAACATCTCTAATTCACTATTATTGTATCTTTTGTTGTATATGATCGATCTAACAGCATAACCAGGGCGGGTGTATAGTATACTTTATGGGTACGTCTGTTACCCCTCGATAATCCTGACGAAGTGGAAAAAAAAATGATTTTTTAAGGTATTTTAATAAAATGTTTCCCCTTAAATAATTTTTATAAGTTGCCCCTTGTTTTAGTTTTTAGATCCGCCACTGAGAACAACCATTTTTTCCTTCAAAGTTATTTAAACATTTTTCTAACTTTAAAAATCTATTATCTGATTGTTATGAATAAAGTTAAAATGTTAAATTAAATGAACTTGATGAAACAACAAAAATTGGTTACTAACTTACCATATAGTAATTATTATTATATTCAACTCTTCTTTTAAGGCCATGGGGTGTATATTTACACCAAGGATGTTAACGATGACATGATATTTTAATTTTCATTGTATAACACTCTCTTTCTATGTTAAGGGGCATTAAAGTGACATTAAGTTAACATGTTAACATGAATCAAAAGAGAGAAAATTAAGGGAATAAAGTAGAGTTAAGGGCGTTAAACCATTTCATTGAAGTGAACTAGTGTGAAAAGAGATAAAGTGGAGGATGTAACATCTAGTTGGAGTTAAAGATGGTTAGAGTATACTCCATGGCCTAAATAGAAGTGTAGAAAGTGTCCGTAAAAAAAGTTACTAAGACAATGTGTAATGGTGGTTGAAATTTGATGGGTGAAAGGGGCATTTTTTGACACTTGGCAATGTGGGGCCATTTGGTGAGTGAAGGGAAGGGGGCTTGAAATGGGCAATGAGTGTAATGGTGGGTGAAATTTGATGGGTGAAAGGGGGTGAATATATAATGGTATTAAATTTGAATTAAAAAAACAAAAATGATGTGTCACTCAATGATTGACCCATCCAACATTTAACTCACGCGAAATATTTCGCGCATCCCCATTTAATGCCCCTTTAACTTAGAGGGGGCGGTGTTCCTGGGTTAATAGGGCGCCAAATGCCCCATTTAACATATCATTACACATGGTCTAAAGAATAATCATGTTTTATAGTTTTTAAGCTTAGGTCTTTTAGTTGAACAGTTGTAAAACTTTTTGTAACAATGCTTATAAAGAGTAAACTGCTAAAATCGTCCATTTGGTTTGGTGAAACATGTTACGTATGTACAAATTTTTGTTTTTTTTGTCAAAGTGCAAAATGGTACCGAACTTCTTTGCTTTCCATGTTCGCGATCTTCTATCTTGCCATTTGACTGCAAAGAATGGGACTCGGGTTAGGAAGGCATTTTATGCGGTTATTCTAACGACGTTTTGGAGTATTTGGAGGGCAAGGAACGATTTGGTTTTCAATCAAAAGCAAGTTTGGGTCCGGAATATTATCGAAGAAATCAGGATTATGAGTTTCCTGTGGGTTACAAATCGCGCAAAAAATGAAGGATATGTCGTGGGATGCGTGGGGAAATTTTGACGCGACAACAATGGGATAAGTTGTCTTTTGTTTTGTTCGGCTATGTTTACTTTCGGTTTGTTTTTTCCGCTTTGATTGTACCCCGGATTTTTTGCTAGTTACTTGCTAGCTTTTGGTTATTGAAGTTGTTTGGCCATTCAAAAAAAAAAAAAAAAGTCAGGGATATTCGTCTATTCACTTTTTAAAGTTTAAATAGCCAAAATTGTCCCTCCTACAAAATTAAAATTTAATCGACCCTCCTCCAAAATAAAAAAATTAAAATGAGGAGGGATGATTTTGGCAATTAAAACTTTAAAACGTGAATAGACGAAATTACCAATGACTTAACTGGCACTAACTGGATAGAGTTAGTGCCAGGCACTAACAGAACAATCTATATCTATATATATAATAAAAGAAAGCAATTTTAATGACATGGCATTCTAGGAGGCATTCTCTCCCTTGAATGTGCCATGTGTCATGCCATGTGGCAAATTTAAAAAAAAAACAAATAATAATATAAAATCTAATCTACTAAAATTAAATTGAGTTATTTTAGGAAAAAAGAATTTAAAAACAAATTTAATTTTTTCTCTCTTATGTTTCCTCCTATAATTTTTAAACGTTAATATCTTTTATATACGAGATTTTTTAAAGAAAAAAATTACACCAAATTAACGAGCGTTTTATTATCTTTCCAACGAGTACCATAGTGCTAAAAACGGAGAAAAAATGACTATTTTTGTGGGGTTTCATTCATACAGGAAAAAAAACACAAAGCGTTCAGGTTATTCATTAATCATGTTTTTTCTTTTAAACCAAGTTCTTATTTACGATGTTGAAATTCAGCCCAATCGCCATGCTATCATTGGAATTTTACTCTTCTAAAGATACATAGGTATACTTCATCAAGAGAAGCTAGGAGAAAGAATTGCGCAACACTGCAACACATGGTGTCACCTTATACCAATGTTATTTTTTTATTTATTTAATTACAAGAGTAATAATTATTACTATTAGTATTAATTTTATTAGAATTGTTATATTTTTTAACATCGAGATGCTCCCAGGATAAAAGCTATCATAATAGATTTCTCAATCCCGGGACGTTCCCGGGGTATAATCTAGTTATCTATAAAAGAATGAGATACACATAATAAATCTATTAAAATATCATATTATCAAATTAAATTCAAGTTTTATAAAAGATGTGCTACAATCATTTTGAGTTTAGTTATGTTTGGCATGTGTAGTTCAATTATTTTACAACTAGGTATTAGTTGCCCGCGCTTCGCCGCGGGTGCGGCTGTTGTGCGAAACGCGACGGCAGCTCCTGTTGCGTTGAGTGTTTGGTGAACGTTAAGATCGCACGCCGCTGTGGGAGCTCCTGTTGCGTGGAGGGTTTCGTGGACATAAAAGATAATATTAAGTGACTATTATTCTTACGTTGGCTTCAAAAAAATACTCGCGGCTAAAAGCTAAAAGTTTGGTGGTCAAAGTTTGAAATCCTAAAAGCTAAAATTTTGGCCAAAGTGCAACGCAAGTTTTAAAAAGTTGAGTGGTCACAGTTTGAAATCCTAAAAGCTAAAACTTTGGTGGTCAAAGTTTGAAATCCAAAAAGCTAAAAGTTTGGTGGTCAAATTAGAAGAAAATAAAGTTAAGCTAAAAGTTAGTGGCCAAAGTTTTAAATCCTAAAAGCTAAAAGTTTGTTGGTCAAAGTTTGGTGGTCAAATTAGAAGAAAATAAAGTTAACCTAAAAGTTAGTGGCAGAAATAAAGTTAACGTAAAAGTTAGTGGCCAATATATATATATTAAAACAGAGACCCTGTTGAAGTGTCAATATATATAGATAATTGTTGGTCTAAGTTTGGTGGTCAAATTAGAAGAAAATAAAGTTAAGCTAAAAGTTAGCGGCAGAAAATAAAGTTAACGTAAAAGTTAGTGGCCAATATATATATTAATAGAAAGACACTATTGAAGTGTCTTTCTATTAATATATATAGATAATATTACATGGCCCTCTCATTTTTAGTAGCGTCAATTGCCATCAAAAACAGGTAATTTTGTTCATACACCACTTGATATGTCATTTTCTTTCAATAAGTCTGGCAACTACCACAAGATGGTCCTCCATCTACTCGTGTTAAAAGTAATATGCATTTTTAAACAATATTTCATGTTCATGATTGGCTGGGTACGCCAATAAAATTCCGATACAGTATTAATTATCGATTTCTATTAAGTTCATATGACAAGTTGTGTCCATGTTATTTCATAAAAAATGAGACTTTTAAAATAAAGACTCGTTATATTGTTTTTTAGACAACATAATTAACTGGTCATGTTAGTCAATAATGATGTATGCATTTTAAGAAACATGAGGCATGGTATGTAAAGTCTTAAAACATAGGGAAATTTAAAGTTGGGCTTGTTGTAGAGGTGTGTACGATAAAACTTTTAGCATGGTTTTGTAGCATATGGCGTTTCCAACAATTATGGGCTTAGGTTCTCTGTCCTGAGAAGTTGGTTTAGCAGTTAAGAGGCATGCCCTCCCTAGTAAAGACGCATGTTTGATTCCTGCTTGGGCCATTTTAGACGGACATCTAGGTGAAGGGACGAATAGAGCTTTAAACCCGGATTCGAACCTGACATGGGGTGAGGGTTTACGTCCATTTGGTTCCCACGCATCAGGGTGGCATGGTCTCACGGCGGTCGAGGAGTCGACCTTGGACATAGCCGCGAAACGGTGGGTTTACACGTGAGATTCTTTGTTGTAAAAAAAACGATGGGCTTAAGTTGTCTTATAAATCGAGTAACACAAAGGTGATGAGGTTTATGAGTTTTTTAGGTTGTCTTATAGATTGAATAACGTAATGGTGATGACGTTTCCGAATCATTAGTTTGTCTTATAGATCGAATAACGTAATGCTAATGAAGTTTCTGAAAATTTAGATTTTTATTATATAGCTACAAAAAAAAAAAATTAAGTGTAATATCAAAAAGTTAAATATTGTTTGAGTCCCTGTGGTTTAATGTAAAAGGAATGCTTAGTCCCTACTTTTTAAATTTTTAACCCTGAATCTCCAACATTTTCATTTGCAGTCAAGTGAGTCCCTCGCCCGAACTCCACCATTAACAAAGAGGGGTTAATTTCATTATTTTGCATTAATAAAGAAGGGCAATTTCATCATTTGACATTATTATGTATTTTATATATATTACACACACCACCACCACCCCCGCCACCAATGACCTAAAACTAACTGTGCGTCACCTACACCACCTCATCCCCACCTCCCCAACCCCTAAATATCACCACTGTCTACCTCTCTAACCCTAACGCTATCCGCTCCTTCAAGAACAAATTTTTGTGGGTTTTAGCGGGTTTGAACAAGGAAACAGAAGTAATCAAGAACAAATTATGTGTTGTCTTTTATGGGCAAAACTGGAAATTGCATTTCTATTTTTGGAAATGGACATTTAATTTGGGACAACCAAAAATAGAAAGATGAACATCTAAATTGAGACGGAGAGAGTAATTAATGTAGTGTCACGTTTGTCACATCTCAGAATTTTTATGAACCTCAAAGTTATAAACAATCATTCATTAGTACAAAATCTAATAATATGAAGTCCATGAGTAGGTCATATGAATGATTCGCATTAGATCTCACTAATTTTGATTTCAGCCTCGAAACTATAAACAAGCATCTTATCATTCTAATAGAAAGGGGTAAAGTGGGTGACCGTTCAGGAGACCCGCTTCCTAAGGGAACTAAAATTTTAAGGCTACATGGTGCAGAGGTGACGCCCTGGCCACCTTAGCCACATTTCGAGCATTAGCGCCCCTTCCCCTATTTCCCCGACACCATTAGGGGACGACAATGATGCTTCGTAGTGCCAATGGCGTGGAAAAACGGGAGAGAAGATGGGGCCCACTGAGTTTGTTGTCGATGTTTGTTTTTTCTTTAGTTGATGAAAGAAAAAGAAAACGAAAGGAGAGGAAGAAGAGAGGAGGAAGGAGGTTGTGATGGTTACGGTGAGGGTGGTGATGGTGATGGTGATGGTGATGGTTGAGGTGGTGGTTATAGATGGAGGTGGTGTGGTTATGGATGGTGGTTGTGGACGGTGGTCTTGTTGTGAAGGAGAAAGGTTTGGGGGTTAAGCAGGAAGAAGAAGGGTGGGTGTTTTTTATGTATATACTTTTAAATTTGTTAAAAAATAAAATAAAGTAACCTAAAATAAAATAAAAAACTAAAATAATGTTTTTAGTCTTATGTATTTTTTTTAATGTTATGTAATTTTATTTTTAATGTGATGTATTTGTCTTTTTTTTTATGTATTTTTGTTAAATTTAAATAAAAAAACTGAATTAAAATAAAATAACTAAATGATTGACTAACAATTGAGGAGCCTTTGATCTATTTGCTTATAGTTATTGAAAGTGAAATGATACATATACTTATATATACTACAAATAGATTGAAAACCCCAATTTGTTTTTGTTAAACCATCAACTTTTGATTTAGTTTAGGAAAATTAAACAATTATACTCATATTTCACTTACACGGTTAAACCTATTTACCCAACTAAGGGTCTGTTTGGTAGCCTCTTAATGAGGCTTTGAACCATTCAGCTCTAAATGGTTCAGCATTCAGACTGTTTGTTTCAACATAAAAAAAGGCTCTGAATGGAATGGTTAAGAGCTGAATCATTCAGACTTGATACATAGCTGAATCATTCAACACTTAATCATTCAGAACCTCTTAACCATTGGGACATCTTTGTTACTCTTATCATATGGTGAGCAATGTTCTGTTTGCATATGAGGTTCTGAATGATTAAGTGTTGAATGATTAAGTGTTGAATGATTCAGCTATGTATCAAGTCTGAATGATTGTTTATTGGATATGTTTTTGTTTTGGATATAAACAACCATAGTTTAACCCAACAATGTATACATTCTTAAATATAAAACATAGGAGATTGTTTACTGGATAGTTTACCATGTAGGATTGAAAATTCACAACTCACATTGTAGTTCCTCACGACCAAAGTATATTATGGAATTGGAATGTGGTATCCACACAAAATTGATCCTTTGCGATCCACGTCTACCTCATCTCATCAATCAATTCCTTCGTAAGACTATTTATCATGGGATATGTGAAATGCGAAAAAAAAGTGTCATATATGTGTCACGTAACACCCGCTAAAGTGTGTTGTGGTATTGTATGAAATGTCAACTAGATGCGTTATTGTAAAATCTGGAAATTTAGGGGTGTAGAACTAGAGCCTCATGTATGTTGGTGATTTTAGGGTCATTAATGCCACTTCAATATGATTGGATTTTTTTTTAACGGCTAATTTCCTCCGCTATTTTTTTACACCATTTTTATTACACCCTTTTTGTCTCCCACCAGGTTTGAACCTGGGTTCTTTCACCAAACACCATTAGGTGTTACGAGTGGGCTATGACCCAAGTGGCATGATTGGATTTATTTAAGACCAAAGAAGAAAGCATGGTAAACATTGGATATAAGTTAGAAGGTGTGAATTACACACTTATTGTACATTAGTATGATTTTGGGCATTAAGGAACCTCTATGTTTCTAAGGCGAAGCCCTATACCATGAAGGGTTGCACATGACCGATGAAAAGTTGCTTGGAAAGTTACCATTAGACCCACTGTAGTGGGGTGCTATATGCAGCGCTAAAACAAAAATAACGCCGGTAACACCGGTATATAGGGGCGTGATTGTTCAAAAACATCCCGAGCGTTATAAACATGGCGCTTCATTGCAAAATCTTCAACCAATCAAATGTTGACAACTCAAATCTAATCAAACGTGGTTTTTTTTTATTTGGTTGCAGGTGGTGGTTTCGTGGTGGTGAAGGAGGTAAGAAGAAGAAGAAAGGTGGTGGTGGTGATGAAGGCGGCGGCGGAGGTGGTGGTGGTCTGCTGTGAAGGTGGTGGTCTACTGTGAAGGTGACAGTGATGGTGGTGGTCTGCTGTAAAGGTGACGGTGATGGTGGTGGTCTGCTGTGAAGGTGAAGGTGATGGTGGTAGTGTACGGCGGTAGTGTACGGAGGGAAGAAGAAGAAGAAGAAGAAAGGAGGAGGGAAGAAGAAGAGAGGTGGTGGTGATGAAGAAGAAGAAGGTGGTGGTGGTGAAGAAGAAGGTGAAAGGTGGTGGTGGTGATGAAAAACAGAAGAAGAAGCAGCTGTGTCTTGTTTTTGCTTTTTTTTATATATATATATAAAATAGCGCCCCATATATCACCTCCCACTACACCCCTTTTTCACTTTATCTCTCCATGCTGACTCAATAGCCACGTGGACCAATCAGAAAGAGAGGCTTTATATATAAAGCCCCCCCACTACACATGGTCTTAGTGGTAATTAAGAGTAGTTGCAACCTGGTACATTGTTAGCAAAGCATGATTAGTAGCCATTTACTATTATTAAGAAGTGAAAAATAAGATCAATAGTAAGTTAGTAATAAGTAGCAATAACTAAATCCGCAGGCATAGTATTATCTATATCTATACTATATTAAAATGTATCTTTTTGGGATACAAGTATCATTTCCACACGAGATTAAGATACGATATGAAGGCGAGATTAAGACGTGATATGCATCAATTTCTCCTTAAACGATATTATGGTCTCTTCTCCTAGACTCTTGGTGAAGCCATAACCAATGAAATTTATGACCACAATTAAACGATCAATTAATGTGATTAAATTACAACTTTCCATTTCATATTAAAATGATAATCATTTTAACTTAAGTGAATAACTTACATTCAAGCTCTCAATTCCCAAACGTGTGCTACTTTGAAATTTGTTTGGTGCAATCTAAATCAAGTGGTAAGTATCCATTGAGGCTCATTTGGCATGTTATTGGATACACATGTGTTTTAAGCAATGTGTTTAGTATTGCTTTTCGTTCATGAGATGTAGGGATGAGCATCCGGTCCCGAATACCGATCCCGAACCGAAAAAAATACCGATCCCGTACCGAACCGATACCGAACCGAGGGTGTTCGGTATCGGTATCGGTACCCACATTTAGAGGTTTTCGGTTTCGGTATTATCGGTATCGGTACGGGATCGGTATCGGTTCGGTATTTTAAGGTAAAATACCGATACCACACCGATACCGAACCGATACCGATACCGTACCGGTATAATCGGTATCGGTATTGGTTTTTTGGAATTTTCGGTATCGGTATTGTCGGGATCGGTATCGGTTCGGTACCGATACCGTCCCGAGCTCATCCCTAATGAGATGTTTCTTTGGTCAGACTAGGGTGTATCAACTTATTGCAGTTAATTTGCTTTTCAAATATAATTTCTTCTTCTTTTTTATTTATGCAGTGAACTTTCGTGATACCTCAGATTCATGTTTCCATTTCCAAAGTGGCTATGTTAATATGATGTTGGCATAGTAAAATATATGTTAACCGATCATATGCATAAGATTAACCATTAAATTTTCTTAAAAGGGTCATGGGTAATTTTATTGAAAGGGTCAAGTTGCTCAATTTTATTGAACGCGGCGACAATAGAACCCAACAAAAAAAACGAGTAATTTCTATTGAATGGGTCAGGGTGGCTTGATTCACCACACCACGTAGGGATGTTATTATTAATTCTTTTAAGTAATTTAGAACATAACAAAAACCAAAACAATTGATAAACAAACAGATAATGAGTATAACACTAAAAATTGTTGATTACGCCGCAACGCGCGGGTTCCCACTAGTACTAATTAATAACTCAGGCTAATAGTACCTACGGTTCCTATTTTTGTGTGGTCAAATGATGGGAATATAAAAACAAATGAATTGTTACATTAAATTGTTTTGAGTTTAAATCATCTTGGACCACTTTATGTTTTGAATTGATGTGGAATTATGAATTATCTTCTTGAAGGGAGGGACCGTTTTAATTTAAGGTAGAGTGAGAAGCGATAATGTTTTATTGAATTTTTTTTTTAAAGATTTGTAAATGTATTTAATCAAACGTTTTATTGTACCGGGGAATTGAACTTAAATAATCTCAACTTTGTCAGGTTGAAAGATAATAATTCCAACTTGAAAATTGGAATCTAACAGGCCTAACTTATCTTGGTTTTTATTTTATTTAACCCAGTTAGTTTTTTGCCTAATTGTTTTGCCAACCATTTTACACGTCATCTGCCAAGGTGGTATGCTACGTAAGCAGAAAACTAACTGGATTAACACCAGTTAATTTTGGTCTAGTGAATAAAAACGAAAACAAGTTAGACCTGTTAAATTCTAATTTTCAAGTTGAGATTATTGTCTTCAAACCTAACAAAGTTGAGATTATTTAATTCCAATTCCCCTATTGTATTTTACACAAATTATGATGTTTATGGTATACAGTTTTTATATTTAAATAAATAGATACTACATGTATATTCAGTAGCCAACATCATACAGAAGAGTTTATCATATGTTTTGGCTCATGTGACTTTCTTTCAATTTAAAAAACTAATGAACTATAAGCTAGGGACAATATCAGGTAAGTGTTAAACCATCACTATATACAAAAGCATTTACGACTACCACCACATGATTAACAAAAAGCCATCGAACTTTTTACCTCTCCACTCCCATACGCTCCACAATCGACAAATACCATTTGGCCTACGTCTTTAAACTACCAAGAAGCTTCACATATATGTAACTCCTACATAGCGTCACCACCATCTGATCTATACTTCATTTAAATTTACGTATTTTCATATACAAATTTGGTATAGCTAGCGCTTTTAAAGCTAGATTTGGGTGTTTTTGCCTATGTGTTCAGATTTTATCCATGTTCTATTTAGGGTTTTAGACATTAGTTTGTGTAAGTTGTGTTGTTGACAAATAATATACGGAAGTCAAAGTATTTTTATAGTCAACCTGTATTATTTAAAAGTAATTTTAGTAAAACCCGTTGCTTAAAAAGTGTAGTTTTGTAGAGTAAGGTGCTAGAGGGGTGGTGTTAGGTTGTGGTTCTCGTGATAGCTAAATAACATTAGATTATTAGATTTCTAAAAACTTCTAAACTAGAAGTAACACTTGTCACATTATACAAGTGTCTTAACATGTAAAGTGGTATTAAGTTTCTCTCTGTAATATTGTGAAATTTAGAGTTCTTCTATGATTAACATATTTAGTTAGGTATTACGGGCACTACCTTTATTACATCAAGTAACCTCATTCCTTTGATCAATGACACATATCCACTTCATTTTTTACCCAAATTATTTTAAACTACCAAAATCACTAGGGACACTACCCGTGAAAGCTCTGATAACCGTTTGCAAGCTTCCATCAGCCAAAACACACACATCAATTTAGCTTAGCTACTTAATAGCATGTGTTACTACTTGCGATAATATCTAAATATAACACATGCTATTACTACTTGCGGGGGGTGCCGACTGGTGCCCTTGTACCCTTATAAGAAAGTTGGACGGTGTGGGTAACACCTTCATCCAACTCAACCTTTTTACACCCTGAACACCACTTAGGAGCCCCAAAGAGGAACACCAAGTACTATCTTGTAAGTAGCTTAACGAACGTTAGAGTAAATATAAATTGTGAACCCCTGTGTCAAACGTTTGGCCAATAAGAACCCTCTATTCAAAAGACGTTACTCCACTCCATTTGTCCTAAGCAAAACTCTTAGAAAATTAAAATTTAACATGTGTTGTGAAGTGTTAATTACACTATTAATTAAAGAAGATTCATAGAGTTAAATCTATTAAGACAAAAACAGTATTACGTGGCCAAACAAAAAAGCAGATATTACAAGTTAAGGTGGGACCGGATTCCACTTGCTCCCTCCTAGCGACCTTTTTCACACTTCTCACTCACCTCCCTCTCCTCTGGTCCTTATTTTTGAAAGTTCAAATCACACACACACCCTCTCTTCTCTCTCTCTCTCTCTCTCTCTCTCTCTCTCTCTCTCTCTCTCTCACACACACACACACATTGATACTCTCTGGACTACAAATTGTTCAATCGAAACCGACTATTAAATGTATACTCCATCTTCTCTCTACAAACTTACACTTTGTCAATTAATTTGATGTATATCTTCTACATTCAATATTCTACTAACCATAGATTTTATGTCTCTCTATGTTTTTGCCTGATGTAGGTTGAACTGTACGCCTTCCTGTGAACATAAATCGACCTGAAAAAGTTTCGCCTTCCTATAATTTCCTTTTCGATCTACTGTAGCTTTTCTTCGAATTTTCGTTTTGTTATTTCTCTTTTATATTTTTTTTCTTCTTTTTAAAAAAAAAGCGTTGTCGATAATGGAGAGAGATAAACGGAAGAAATCGAAGATACCTTGTCTTTTTGGAGGTTAAATTCTCTCTCAATAATATATTTCAATTTCTGTATGTTTGTTGTCTAAGTGTATAAAAAAAAGTTTTGTTTTATTGTGTATATTGAGCAGTTAAGTAATAAATTAATTTGATATTTATTGTACTCTAGTTGATTATGAAAGTAGAATAATAATAAATTAATAATATTATTATGAATTTACCTAATCTAGATGATTAAGTGCTTCTTTTATGTACTGTGATTTTTATTTTATTGTACTCTAGTTGATAATTGACAAAATTAAAACCCTATCCTTGTACTGTGATTTTTATTTTTGTGAATTAACCTAATCTAGATGATTAAGTGCTTCTTTAATGTTTATGAGAATATATTGTTTTTTTATTTTTCTTAATAATTGTTTCTGCTTTAAGCTAACTATTTTTATTTTTTTTTTTCCTTTTGTTGTTGATAATGATATAGACTTCTCTGTTTGTATTAAATGTTATGTTTGTGCTACCCTTCTAGCTACGGAATAGGGTTCTAGTTACAAGTTGTTTGGTGATAAATTTTTTCTGTGTTTGAATATCTGATAATTAATGATGCATTGTGTATTTGAGCAAATATTAAATAACTTTTTCCAGGGAATGTAGAAAATCTGAACCGGAAAACTGTTCAAGCTAGGTCGCAAAGTGACGGTTTTACAGAGGAAAAAATGGTGAGATTAAGCTTTACTGTGATTAATTTACGCAGCTTATGAATGTCGTAATACTCTGCTTTCTAGCATTTTTTGTGTATAAGAGAAGTAAACAGCTAACAAGTATTACTAAATAACTATGGTGATTGTAGTTCATGTATGAAGTGGGGCAAACGTCTTCTAAACAGGTTTACGGGACACCTATGAAGACATTATTAGCTAAAGAAATGTTGAATGAAACTACAGTCAAAAGGCGGTCACCAAGTCTTATAGCCAAGCTAATGGGTCTAGATGGATTGCCATCTCCCCAACCTCTTCACAGACAACAAAAAAAGGCGTCCGAAAATTCAAAGAGTACTGCCAAAAGGAACGAAAAGTCGTTTAATCACCAATCAGATAGGAAGACCACTATGGATCAACAGCATTTCAAAGATGTTTATGAAGATCCAGAAGCCTCACATGTTGGAAATCAACTTTATTCGCCACAATACTCTGCAAAACGGAGATCCACGAAAATGGAATTAGGATACATCCAGGAAAGATGTGATGAGATGCTTAGGGAATCCATTGCAATTAAAACAAAGCTTGAAAGAGTTGACTCCAACTCAGACTTGATGTTGGGTTTTCTGCATAAGGATCAACGAGACATCCCTTATGGTTCTGTCTGCAACCATATAACAGTTTTAAAGCCTTCAAATGCGGTCAGACATGGGTCCAATGGTAAAGTCTTGAAAGAAGCAGTAAACTATCGTGTTCCTGTTTCTCATCAAAGAAATGAAGATGGACATTTAGGGTATTCATGTCACAGTAATCATAACTCTCGTAAACCATCTCGATATCAGCCAGAAAGGAAAGAAGCAAATGCCATTTCTCCTACGAGAATTGTAGTCCTTAAACCAAATGTTGCAAAGATGTACAGTGATACAGAATCCGAATTATATAAGGGCCCACCAAGTGAATTCAGGTCTTCCAGGCACAAGTCCAAAGAAGCTAGAGATATTGCAAGGCAAATTACTAGTCAAATGAAAGAGGGTTTCGAAAGTGGCCAAATAAATTTATTTGAATCTGATTTTATGGAATATGCAAGTGCATCTGCTAGTGAATCAGAATTGATGGCAGTTTCTTCTCGAAATTCATTTCACGAAAGTGCAAGGGCAGCGAGGCCCAGGCGTTCACGCTCTAATATGTCTGAATCTGCAGTGATTAAGGAGGCAAAGAAGAGAATGTCACAAAGGTGGAAAAATCATGGATATAAAGATATGGGAATGCTTGGTAAAAGCAGCACACTGGAAGAAATGCTTTCTATTCCCAACAGTGAAACAAGGCACAGCAAAACTGGATATGCTGTGGGCCCCGTTGGGGTCAATGATGAATATGGCTGGAGAGATGAACATCTCATAAATACATCAAGATCAAGATCTCTTTCTCCATCTTCCTGCAACCGAAGTCATAAAACAAGTAACTATCGTGAAGCTAATGTTGATGAGAAGATAATGGTACATAACGAGCCTGTTATTCGAGGTAGAAGTAAGGGGGTGAAGGGTAAATTTAGCCACAGAGAAGAATCACGGTCCATGAATTTCAGATCATACGGTGAAAGATGTCAGTCCTGCCAAAATTGCAATGCACGTGGTCATGAGTTTGGCAAAGTTTCACCAACCGAGACTTGCTTTGAGAACGAGGATCCTGTTAAACAAGCCTTGCTGATTTCTGATATTCAAAATGTTACTACGAAACCAACTTCTGTTATTGATGTTTGCATGCTTGGAGATGCAGATACATTTTCTATAGAAGAAGATAGTTTGAATTTACAGGTTTGATTTTTTAACCTTGTTGGCACTTGGCATGATTACTTTCTATCCTGAAAATATAATTATTAAGCCACAGATAATAGGAACCTTATCTAATTTAGTAATTTTAATCACTGTCTTATTCGAATTATGTGAAGCGTGGCATCAGTAAAACGAAGTGTTCTGCTGTTTATCATGCACCATGCTTATGTTTAAACCTTCTAGAATCTGTAGTAGCATATGATGTGTAGCTTGTATGCATTCATATTTCACATTGAAACATCATTCAAGAAATTAAGGTCTGTTTGGTGTTGTAGGAAACGTGGACTGCAAACTCACAGGGTGCCGTTTGCAGTCAGTTGTCTGGGCCTGAGCTAGAATCTTCTGAAGGGTCTAAGGAGTTTGACCAACATGGTCAAACTTCGGTGTTTGAAGTTCCTCTTACAGAAGATGTATCATCGGGTTCTGAGTGCTTTGAGAGAGTCAGTTCTCAACTACATGGTAACTAATGTTTTGAACTCCTTAATACCTTTTTCTGTCTATGTTATAAATATCTAATCCCTCTTCCTTTCAGAGCTCAGGAAGCAACTTCATTTGCTAAAAATGGAGTCCGGGTCACATTATGATAGCCCAAATGATGAAGAAACCGAACAAAGATCATCATCGTTTACAGTTTCCGAGTCAGAACACTGGGAATCCACATACCTAACCGATCTGCTACATTATTCTGGTTTCTATGACCACGACCCGTTTACATTCATAACCACATTTTACTCCATAGATTGTCCTATAGATCCATGTTTATTTGATCATCTTGAAAAGAAATACTCCCAAGATCCAACCGTTAAAAGATCCGAAAGGCGTCTGTTTCATGACCGTGTAAACGAAGCAATGTGTGTTCTTTCCACGATTATGCTATCAAGCCCGTTAGGTCAAAGAGGAATGCAGATTACATTGATTGAACTTGGGTTTGAAGATCAGCTGCAGAAGTTGCTTTCCAAGCAAGAAAAGGAAGCAAATGAGGAATTTGAAGATATATCTATGGATAAGGATTTGGACTGGTTTCAACCAGTGAGTGAAATCGATGTTTTAGGTAAGCAAATTGCTGAGATGTTGGTAAATGAGTTGGTAATGGAAACTACAAGTGGATGGTAGGAGTAGAAGTTTAGGTTGTAGGCATAGAACCACGGAATAAATAATAGGTAACAAAGAAAGAATCAGTCAAGTTTAGGTTCTTCTGTGAAATGTTTAGATATTGTACCAAGTGATGTTGGATTTAAATGTGGTGGTGATGCTAAACACACTCTTATATGGTTTATGTTGATGTTGTTGAGCAAAATTAAAACACAAAATGGGCATTACATGACAGATTTTTTTATTTTTTTTTAATTTCTTCCTATTGTCTACTTTTATTGTTGGTTTTCATACGTCCAATGTCCATGTATAAACCTAACCTTTCCATATTGGACGGAGAAGACGAATTGTGGTTGGTTTTCCCCTTTTGAGTGCAGCAGGTGGTTCATAGCGACTCGCAGAGCCCTAAGAACCAAGGGTTTGTATTTAGCAGGATAGGTTTTGCAATTAAAAAATGGGATAGCGATGCAGTTTGTTGTCCGTTTACCAACTATCCAAATGTAATTTGATCTATGATGGAAAGAAATAAGCACATTATAATAAAGTTTATGTGAATAAATAAATTTTGGATTGTTATATCCTGTTACCGTAACAACGTACAAGGGCTATAAAGATCATGTTAACCAATGCAATCTGCGTAGTTTGTACTCAACTAGTGATCTTCACGCAAGAAAAGTAGTCGGAGTTGGATTTGAGCATCGAGCTACTTGTAAATATTGAACAATAAATTTTTAAGATCATCACTTTTTTTTGTCATGCTACTTGTTAAATTTCTCATTCATAATCTCAGTGCGAAAATTCACATAGTTTTTTTGCCAATAATATCATTTCATGTTTCAACCTGGGCATTATGGTGGAGACACGAGAAATCACATCTAATCCTATGATCCAATGAAAATGAATTGTTAGTAGGTTTCGCAATCAATCCTTCCTGGGTGAACTGGGTTGAGTCTTTCCTCAACCCAGCTGCAGCAGATTGCGCGGCCCTCTTGAATCGCTTCGTTTGCTATCCTACCCTAGTTCGCATAATTTTCTTCAATTTTATATAAATTATGTATATAATATATAGAAAGTTAACCAAGCTTTTCAACAAGCCGACCTTAGCTCAGTTGGTAGAGCGGAGGACTGTAGTGGGTATTATCTCAAAGCCATCCTTAGGTCGCTGGTTCGAATCCGGCAGGTCGGATTTTTTAATTTATTTTTTTGAAATAAAAAACTACTTTTCTGAAAAGTAGATAAAGTTTACAATACTAAAAAACAAGAGCTTACTTTAAATACTGACTACGTATAAAAAAATCTTCCTCTACAACTTTTTCTAGATACCCGTATATAATAGTTTCCTGTAGAATTCGTTTAAATCTTCAAATAAAGCATGTAAAAAGTGCTATTAAAAAGACATCGATCCAAGTAGCAGCCTGTTTTTGTATACAAAATATAAATGTGTGGATACATTTGTTTTCAGCCCAACGAAATATGGCCCATCTAAACATAGTAGCTGAAATTCTTAACTAGCTGATAAATTTAAGAAGAAAGAATGCATATTATGTACATCATAATTCGAATATGTCTAGTAACTTAAGTTATGCTGTGAACATTTATAATTTACCAATTTATATAGTAACTTTATTTAAAGGGGTGGCGGCGCAGCTTTTGCCCGTCTTCCCGCTATCTTGATGTAATTTGTAATGTTTTTTTATTTAATGAAAACCATCGGTATTATTGCTTTAAAAAAACTTTATAATATGTTACCTTCTAAATAGTACTGTAATATCTATTATGTAAACAATTAAAGTTCTATAATATGTTACCTTCTAAACAGTAATATCTTTTATGTAAAAAATTAAAGTTCTATAATATGTTACCTTCTTATCTAGCAGGATCATTACCAACGTTTAGTTTTTACCAGGAGACCATTTTCTCCAGTCACTGTTAATTTTTCTTCGATATTCCTTCTAGACGAAACAATTTTTCATATCCTAACCGCAAAATGCAATAATGTTTAGCTGAAAATATTGTGACATTGTGTAATGTTACTAGAAAAAGTGTTCATTGGTAAAAATCGTAATAGTAAACTCTCACATCAAATAGTAACTTATTGTAAGTTCATCTCATTAATATACGAGTTTAAAATTCCACTACATAAAGGAAAAAATTATACAAAAGTAATTAGATTTAAAAAAATTACAACTAATTCAGCATTTTTTTTATGTAAATTACTATATTAAACTAAAGGTATGTTGTAAATTAGTAGAAAAGATACTTTCTTGATTTTGACTATTTCTTATCCTAATCCGCTTTGATTATTATACAAACAAATATTTTGGGAAGAACACATTCAATGAAACGTTACTGTCACACCTCGTGCTAAATGAAAAACTATTCCATTTCATTTTTTATTCTTAATCACAAGAATACTAAAGAGTTGTGCCCGTCACCTAAATCACAAATCATGTCCACAACATAACTAAAAATAGTAAAATGAACCAAACACTCCAAGATTAAAAGTTAAAACCACCAACGCCCCTATGTGACCCCGTAGTACACTGGTACTGTTACGCAATGAATCCTATTTGTTTCTTGATTTCAGAGAAATTTGAGTCCACGGGTGGTGGCGTCGAAATTGTCGTGGGAGTCAACAATTTAGCGTTCTTGACCTTTGACACGCTTGTTAGAACAGCTAGCGGTGTTATATCTCCGACCACTGTCACCTTTTTCGCCATGAAATCTATGTTGAAAGATGTTACACCTAGAAAAATAATTTTATTTATGTCAATTACTTTATCTTAAAATCAAACAAAAAGAATAAAAGTTCATGTCATATGTATGCATACACATGTAACAAACACTTGTAAACATATATATGTGAAATGCCAATGTTCATAAAGTTTCTCATACCTTCCATTTTAGATATATGTTTCCTCATTTTTTTTTCACATCCTCTGCAGTGAAGTGACACTTTTAACACAACCACCTGCAACCAAATTCATTTTAATATTTTATTACCATTTTTCCTATCTGCAATAAATCCCACCTGAATTTAAAAAAAAAAACACACTTTCGAAATATATTATTAAATTTTTTCAAAGGTAATAATTAATACTTATATCTGAAGATATGATAAATATTAGTTTATAAATTTAGTAAAGCGTTATGTCATCAATAGTATGTCATAACTGTGGATCATAATCTGATTCATATGTCCTAGGTAATGATTATCATGAGTAAAATTTCTAAAAACCAAGATGTATTAATATTAATAATTTATTAAAAAAAAAAACAATTATATAATACAAAAAAAACCTGTTGATCGGAGGAGCTTGAGGACATAGACACCGACGTCCGTGGCGACGTTTTTACCGGAGAAGAAGATAAATTACCGTCACCCTTTTTAAAAGATTTGTCATTATCCAATTGACGTGTCTTCTCCGCCGCCGCCGCCGGCGGTGGTGGCGGCGGTGGCGGCTGTACTGGCGGCGGAGCTTGCTTTAATAGAGGATCGAACTGGTCGGACAATGTTTTATCCGACAACAAAAACCTAGAAGAGTTTGCTGGACTAATAAAATCACCAGGCCTTGTGCAACCCCAACCTAACAACACTCCTCCTTGTCTCCGGACAACTTGATTATTATTATTATTACTATTATTCTTAATGGTAACTAACTGTTCCTCGTTGTTTTCATCAGCAAAAGAAGTAGTTTTTCTCTTTTGGTCTTTGTTGGTTTTAATGTTTTTGGATTTGTTTTTGTTGTTGGTGTTGTTGGGAGGAAGAGGAGGTGGTGTGGGATTATTAATGGTTGTGGTGGTGGTGGTGAGTCTTTTTTGGTGTTGGATGATGGGGTTGTGGCGGTCGATAGCTCGGCCGCCTTTGGAAGAGGAGGAAGAGGAAGAGGGTTGGTGGTGAATATTGTTGGGATCCATGGTGGTGATGGCAGCCTGTGAAGCACAAAATATATCAATAGTTTTCATGGTGATGGTGATGATGGTGAGTTGTGTGGGTTTTTTTACAACCAAGGAGAGGGTGCTTTTGAGCTACCTAAGAATCTGCTTAATAAATCACGCTCCCATGACCGTTTTCTTTACTAAATCCCCATTTGTTTTATTTTTATAGTATTAAGTATTAAGCACCCTGCGTTGTTGCGAATAGCGTCAAACCGTACCAAGTAGCTTCAATGTCACACTATTGCTAGCGACTAGCAAAACCGAAAAAACTAAAAAATAAATTAAAAACGAACAAAGTAAAACTGAGTGAAATATAGCTGTAAAAACGGTGAACCATGCATACCCGTTGCGATGTGATAATGCGTAAAATTAGACTGAAACTAAAAACATAGTGTCACCGTTCGAAAGGAAAAATAGAGGTAAAAACGTTGAACTACATACGCACATTGCGGCATGTCAACTCCAAAATTTTGATTGAAACGTAAAACTAGTATGTTTTAAGATACTTGGGATAAAGTTCAAAGTAAAAAAGTGTAGAGGTAACCCAACTCGTGGCCAAAGCAATGTCTCCTTCCACGGTCTAACGTCGGTTGCCATTTGAAAATTAAATAGAAAAATTTTGAGAGTAAACTGTTTCATTTACACATGTGTAAAAAGTAAATTTGAAAGTGTTTTTGCAAGAAAAGGTGAATTATTTGGAAAGAAAATTCATTTATTAACGTTGTATTTTGATTATAATGAGGTTTGTATTAAAAAAATTTGATTTTGATTTATTTGTTTACTTGTTCTCACGGTTCTCACAATATTTAGCGTTCTCAAGATAACCCTCCCCTATATATATATATATATATATATTAAAATTATTATTTTTTAAATCAAACCGTTGTAAAACGGTCAAAATCACGTTGCTCTTTGCTATTGTGCTCGCGTGGGATCTATAGCGCCTCTGTATGGCGCTCGAAAAATGGGGAAACGGGCCACTATTGATTGAAAGGTGGTTGAGTTGGAGGGGACGCTACCCCATACCGGTCAGCCGTACCGTTGTGTAGAAAATGGTTATTTTTCTTATCGCGTGATAAAAGAGGAATTGGTGTTAATATTAATATCTATATTTACAATTTGATACTTCAATATGTTTTTTATAAAATTCTTTTTATATTTTTTACATTTTATATACATTTTTTTTATATTTTGCATAAGTATTTTTTTGCAGGTTGGAACAATTGGTTGCGGTCCAAGAAGAGAGGAGCAGGCTTGGTTGATATAGTCTAGAGTTTGACCCATTCTGTTGGCTCAGTTCGTAGCCCACTGGGGTGTCTTGCTGATGTGGCGATCCAAGGCTAAGAAGCACAATTAATATGGAGCGTTGGATCTGGTAGATTGCAGCCGTTGGATCTATTGAAGAAACACAACACCTCAGTTATAAAAAGCTTCGGAGTTCGTTCCTATATCACTTTTGCATCTCTATTGTTTAAGTATTACTCTCAAATACTCTCTCACATTCTAGGGTTTCTGTTATAGGCGATCATTGTTATCTTGATCTTGTTATTGGATCTATCTCAGATCTTATAATAGATTGGTGTGGTCTAGTCTGTAATGCAGTAGAGTTGTGATAGGGAGTTTTTTATTTTATTTTTTTATTATTTTTTTGTGATCTGTTTGTTAATCAGATCAGTTGTCTTAGAGTTGTAATTGTCTTGAGTCTTGTTGAACTCTTTGTGATTGAATAAAGCTTTTGGCACCAAGTTCTGTACATGATCCAAGTTTTGTGACAATTGGTGACTATGTAACTCAAGATAAATTAGGTTTTTTTTCACTATGCATGCCTTGCAAATAGGAGCTATGCTATTAAACATACTACATTTTAAATAAAAGCTATATCATTAGAGAGAAACCAAAACATTCAACATTATCCAAAATGTGAACAAAATTCACTATTTGATACAGAATGACAATTGTTTCAAATAGCATTGACTTCCTACCCGATTCCCTTCTGCCAAAAATCTTGAATGCAGCCTCATGTGGGTTGTGCAAAAATCTTGTGCAAATTTGATTGAAGGTATGTCAAGTTATCAAAAATTAAAGTTTAAAATTAAGTGATAGTGTGGGTTGTGCAAATTTGCTTTAAGCTATAATTCCTAATAAATTAAACTGTGGATACTTAATGATTCCCTCTGAACTGTATCCCAACATCGATCTATATATTTATTTTTTAACTTCATCTTTAAAATGTAAATTTTGTTATTTAGGATTAAAATTAATGGAATGAGATTAAATTAATGTAAACACTCACGGGACATGGTTTCAGAAGCAGAGTCAGAGGCCAGTGGTACGTGAGGTGGGGTGGCAAGCATTCAAAGTGTATACAAATGTAACGGTTGAATTCGTATGTTAAAATACAAAATTCGTTTATTTATTTCATAAATATGTGGGACCAACCTATTTCGTTTGTATTGCAAAAATATGTAAATGCACAATATATAACATTAAATAAGATAAGATCTAGATCGATGTGATTGAAACTTTTACCATCCTTTTGTTTTAACTTTTAAGTTGCTTCCAACATATGATTTTTGTTTGTTTCTATCTTTTATTTTGTAAGTTTTCAATGTATAATATGTAATGCTATTAAAGCATCATTTGTCATCGACTTAAGGCATCTGTAACAACGTAAAAACGCCTACATGGACCACAACATTTGAAACAAGTCATATGGATCGTTGAAGCATACATCTCTTCTCGTACTCGATTGTTCATTCCAGATAGTTGAGGATGTTTTCGTCATTATACTTGATTGTTCATTCCATATGGTTCATTACGTCCCACTTACAGTGTGCGCATATAATGTATATATGTGTGGCCCTCGGGGGGCAAAAGTAAAGTTGCACTAGTTTTAACGTTATTTTACTAATTTCGTGAAAATAACGTTAAAAACGACGGACGGTTAATCATGCATCATGTGGTGGTGTTGATAGCCAAATGACAAAGGGGTACATGCACTGATCGGGTTTGTCCCGATCATTGCTAAGTGTTTTGTGCCTTATGTCCAAGGCTTGATACCAAACCACATCGAGCCGGGGTCTCACTGGAAGCAGTCTCTCTATTCTTAGGGTAGAGGTAAGGCTGTCTACATCTTACCCTCCTCAGACCCTACCTTAGCTTTGCTATAGGTGGGATTAACTGAGTATGATGATTATGAATTTCGTCTATTCAACACACCATGTGTCGCTACACTTCTTGTCATCACAACAAGAACTTGATTAGACTTGTTATAATGAATGATAATTTGTATAGTTGAATTAAATGTCATTGAATTCTTTGTTCTTTGGTATTTCATTGTTGATTGGAAAAAAAATGTAAGGTATCATTAACACAAGCCTCAAAGTGTACCGATTTCACCACCAGATTAACGTATCTAGGAATAAGACGACTAGCATAATCCATGTCTAGATTCATATCTTATTTACCTAGTTGGTACTTGAGGATGTAATAGTTGATATGAGAGCTAAAAAATGATTTTCCATATCTTGTTTACCTAGTTGTCATATTCAAGGGACAAGTCATTAGCAAACATCATCTTAACAAGCAATCCATTGCATCGATAAAATGCATCATCGTTCGGGACCACGCCAATGACACCATTATGTCTCAACCATAAAAGTAGATAAGAGTGAATTCTGTTTTGATTCCATTGTTACATTCAGTCATTCACTCCTGATTATATACAACAAAACAAGAGTTACTAATATAACAATAACAATAGTGTGTGAATAAATCTGTATCCAATGCAATAAAAGGTGTACATTTGTACTGCCAAGTACTTATGGTTCATTTTTAGTTACTCATTGAGACCTATCATATTGGTAGGTGAAGTATATCTATTGGGATGACCAAAGATTCATGTGGACATGGGACATCCTTCAACATGTAGCATCACATGGTGATGGCAGTGAAAGTTGTAAGATGTGCATCAATGCTTGTACCTCATGAAAGTACCTTGATTGGATGCAGTTACCACCATGAGGGTAGTGGCAGAAGTAACCATTTACCCCTGTCATTTTTGGCGTGCCCTACATTGTCCCTTGTCCATTACCTATCTTAAGTTTGAAGGAAGACATTAAAGGTTATTTTTATCATTTACTTTGGACATTTTTACTTAAAATAAGATGCAAAGAAACAATAACTACCACCACAAGTCATAAAGCATAAAGCTTATGTTTTCTGATTGAAGTATATTCAATTGCTTTACCAATCATGTGATGTAGAACAAAAGAAAAACAAAATGTAAACCGTCTTAAATGGTTTTTAGTTACAAGTTCTCGCTCGGAACATAGTGAATCATGGCAATAATGCCTCGTCGCGGCAATATCAAATATGGTCCGGTTAATGCACCTTACCTAAGAGTGTTGGCCAAATTTGTGATTCTTAGACCATCCTCGGTTAACGATGCTTGTAAAAATGGTTATGATCAAGCACCTAAGTGGTTCACATCGGGGTGTGCCGCAACAAAGAAATATCCATTTATTTTGGCTTACTCTTTTTGTCAAAAGAACATTAGTTTGAAAGAGATAGGGCACATTTAGAAAAGAAGAATAAAGGCAAAAAAGAGGAATTGGAATGATTATGGAGAATTGTATTCCTATATTCTAAAGGAACAAATGCTCAAATACAAACACATTCATAGAACAAGGGCACACAAAGCCACTTTCCACAAGCTGCAATCATCTTTGAATCAGATGCCTACCAATCAACAAAATCCAACATGTTTTTTTTTTCTATCTTTTAGGGCTCATAGGTTGTTTTATTCCTTTTCTTTATTCCCACAAATATCTAAGAGCTTCACAACCCAACCCAAACCAACCCAACCCGATCCGACCCATTGGTACCCTTGGTTTTATTGCTAAACCACTTGGTTGAACAGGATATTCTTTAAGCACATATCTCAAATATTGTTAATACAAAATCAGCAAAAAAAAAAAAAGAAAAAGAAAGATATCCTTTTATGATGATGATACATCAAAATCTATTACACAAACAAACCAATCCATTCTAAGGGTTCGAGTCAACAAAAAATCTATTGAAAAATAAACAAACATATAGATATAGGTTGCTGAATCTATACATACATGTATTGAATCAAGAATCTCTCAGTTCACGCCTTTGCCTTCATCTTCATTCAAGATTCGGTTTCTGAAATCAGCCGCCATGCGTGGCAGACCCTCACGAAGTGTTATTTTAGGCTCCCAATTCAGCAAATTCTTTGCCTTGCTGATATCTGGTTTTCTCTTTTGAGGATCATCAGCAGTGTTCTCTCTGAACTCTATTGTCGCACTCGGATCAATAGTTTCTTTCACCACCTAATACCAAAGATTATACGATTAGTTTGAAAACTAGACATGCCACGATGAGTGAGTCAGGAGCAGACAAACCTGAGCAAGTTCTAACATGGTGAACTCTCCTGGATTGCCCAAATTGAAAGGTCCAATATGCTCACCTTCCATTAGTGCCATGAGTCCATCAACCTGAATTCAAGAAGCGCAAGTCAAATTATTTGGCCTCGGTTCACTAAAAAGCATGGGCGTAGCTTTTAAGGGGACCCCCCCCCCCCCCAATTTTCGCTCTGAAGTTCCGATTATATAGTATCCATATATAAATTTTTTGGTATATACGGTTTCGACCCCCGAAACTAGTGACCCCCGAAGTCTCGGGTCAAGCTTCGCCACTGCTAAAAAGATAGATTATTTATTGTTAATCTGATCTAAAGGCCCTCAAATGGAACTACCAAAGGTGAAGTTTAATTAATACGAGTGGGGTCAAATGGATTAACTTTAACTTCAAAACTGATATGAAAAAGAAAATTGATATCTAAACCAAAGAAACGGACTTTGCACTTTTTCCCTGATTTTAGGAAAACCAACTTTATATTCGGCCAATCGGACCTATATAAAAGCCAACTAACACTTTATTACCGATTTTAGCAACTAAATTACACTTCTTACCAGTTATATTATAGTTAAATCTCTTAGCTAGCAGATTATACCGAACTTTTTTCTTTTTTGCATGTTGATATAAATTTGTCATCTTAGTGTATATGTAATTATGTATATGTATATGTATATGTCATGAGGCATCTGATGAGACCTTCAATTATTATTTTAAATAAAAACTTTAACAAATCATTTTTCAAACTTGTAAATTGATTTATTTTCTAATTTTCTAAAACTACATATATATATTTTGCATATTTGACATGTCATGTGGTAGCAAGCATGACATCAACAGTGCAACATCAGCAATGTACAAGTAAAATAAGTTATAATGAGGTTGATTGCTAAAATGGATAAGTAAATTGTAAGTTGGTTTCTGTTTTCTGCCCATTTATAGCCGGTTCCTAATATCAGGAAAAAGTGTAAAGCTTGTTTCTATTTTTTGCACTTTACACTTTGCCTTTTGAATAGCTATAATGTTCGAATTTGAAATTAAATTTGTGGCAAACTTACAATTTACATTAAAAAAAAAGACTACAGATTATGGAATAGCATACCAAGTCAGAGACATATTGAAAACTACGTGTTTGTTTTCCATCACCATAAACAGTCATTGGTTGTTTGCGAATGGCCTGCAAAATGCAAAACGAAGCTATCTCACTAAGGAATTCAACTAAAAAAGAACTGTAATAACCAGTGAGTCTGTTATCCTATATCATTTATCAACTAATTAAAGAATATATAAAAAAAGGCTTCAGTTAGTTTTACCTGTGAAACAAAGTTGCTAACAACACGCCCATCATCCAAACACATCCTAGGACCATATGTGTTAAAAATACGTGCAATCCGAACCTGCAGTAAAAGCCATAGTTGTCACATTTCATGCTGCCACAGTGGTGCATTAAGTTGTTTGCAATGTTCATATCATAAGGGATGATATAAACAGTAAGTGACATCAGTGAATCTTTATAAGCCGCAGGTTGTGAGTTCCGAGTCTCTTTAAAGACATCAACGTATCAATTTATTAACCATGTCAAAGAAAGATAACTCAGAAAACGTTATTTCTTCATGATGTTTATCCTTATCAACTTCGCCTATCCTTATTATTTAATTTTTCTTGTATCTAATATGAGATATATGTTCCTAGGTTCCCACACTAACAAACATAATTTTGAGCACAGCAGAACTTTATTTACAATAACTTAATATAATAATCTCATTCCTACTCTTAACACTATATCTTTCATTAATTAAGTGTAACTGTTACATGTTTGGAGATTGTAGCAAAACATGCTGCATGGTCATCAAAGGCATTGGGCACATAGGCCTCACCTGGGGCCTAGGCGCAACGTGCACAAAAAAAAAAAAAAAAAAAGAAGAAGAAGAGGGCCTGAGATTAAAAAAAAGCGAAAAAAGTAAAAATATATTATGTATTAAAAAATAATACTATTATTCTAATAAAATAAGAAAAAGCTATTATAAAATATTTAATATCATCTAATTAGTATCAAAAGTTTTAACATATTAGTTTATTAGTGTGTAAAGTAGCTTCATTAGATAAAAGAAGAAATTTGGCTAGAATCTAGCCATAATTTAGAGAACTTGGCTAGAAACTCTACGGAATTTGGGAATCTCGCCGGAATATGAACCTACACCATCACTTGGAGAATTAAAGCACAACTTCCTCGACTTAAAGCACAATTGCCTCGCCTAACATGAAAAATAGGCCTAGGTGCAAGAGGCAACGACTTCTAACAACTATGTTATTAACTATTTCATAAACAAAAGACACCTAAAATAGCCATACGTAACATGCTTCTCTTATTGTCAATGGTTAGTATCCTCTTTATAGAAAAGCAACATAGAATATTGAACCTTCTTTATTTTTATACTATATATAATACTGAAATTGACAAAATCAGAAAAATAATGATAGAATGTAAGGAGTAAGGACTTATTAATTACCTCAACACCATCACCTCGATGATAATCCATTGTCAAGGTTTCAGCCGTCCTTTTCCCTTCATCATAGCAGCTTCTAACACCTATGTAATATCATAAACTATATGATTACAAGCATCACAAAAACAAAAATGTACAAAACAAAGTAAAATCAGATAAATTTCAAATAATGGTTCACCTATTGGATTCACATGCCCCCAATAAGTCTCTTTTTGAGGATGCTCAAGCGGGTCTCCATAGACCTCACTGGTGCTTGTAAGCAAAAATCTTGCCCCAATTCTCTTGGCAAGTCCCAACATATTTAAAGTGCCCATCACATTGGTCTTGTAATCACATTAGTTAAGGAAACTTACATCCATATTACTTCAAATTCACGTAACAACTCTAAACCATACCCGAACATTGAACAAAAACAATGTCAAACCAAGATACAGTCACAACCACAAACTAACAATACACCCATGTAAAGCAACTTAAAAACACATAAAAATGTGACCTTTTACTTAACTGTACACCTCAAAGTGTCATCACAAGCGAATAAATCGTTCAAATTTGGTTTTTATATGAAATCTTAGATTTTCACAACATGCAATCTAATGCTATCATACAGAGAATAAAAAACATGTTAATACAAAGATAACCACATCCAAAAGACCAAAATCAACAATTTATAGCAATAAACATTTACTATAATCACTACCATCAAGAGAACAATAAAACAGTAAATCTAACACTTTTAGCACAAATATATGCGTAACGTTATGGTGAAAAATCCTATTGCTTTGCATATGAAAGTGCTCATGATTCATGAATTCTAGCATTTAACAAGCTTAGTATTCTAAAATAAATACTGGAAGCAACCTCTCTATTTCTACGAGCTAGAGGTAAGACTGTCTACATCTAAATCTCCTCAGACCCTGCCTTAGCTTTGCTACCAGTGGGATTTAATGAGTATTCTAAAAGAAACAATTTCCTAACCAATCCAAAATTAAAACACACAAATACACATAAACGAAATGATACCCAATAACAAAAAGAGTAAAAAATCAAGTAAGATCTAAAAAAAGGATATGATAGTCTTGACAGGATTGTACTTATAATGAACAGGGGAAGCAGGACAAGCCAAATGATAGATCTGATCAACCTCCAACAAAATAGGCTCAACAACATCATGCCTAATAAGCTCAAATCTAGGGTTATTAAAATGATGCATAACATTCTCTTTCCTTCCAGTAAAAAAATTATCAATCACAATGACATCATCTCCTCTAGCAATCAACTTATCAACCAAATGACTACCCACAAACCCAGATCCACCTGTCACCACAACACGCCTCCTTTTTCTTCCAATACTCACAGGAACCCGGCCGACGGTTTGACCGACCGGCCGGTTGAAATTGAACCGGGAGAGTGAATCTCGACCGGAGAGGGAAATGGGTTTAAGTGGGTTGGGTTGGGAGATGGGTGTGATAGTGGGTTTGAAGAGGACGAAGGTGGAACCGATGAAGATGCCGATTAAGATGAATAAGAGGCGTTGTTCTTTGAGGAGGTAAGTGATGGATCGTGGAAGGTAGCGATTGGATGAGGTGTGTTTGAGGGATTTGGGGGAGTATGGTGGGGTTTCGGTGGTGGTGGGTGTTTCTTCGTCTCTACGTTGGTGTAATTGTTTCATGTTGTTCATGGTTGATGATGGGTGTTTTGGTGTTATGGTGGTGATGAGGTTAGTAAGTGAAGATCATTAGATGGAGATGGAGATGGAGATGGAGATGAAGATGAAGATGAAGATGGAGATTTGTGATGTGTTGAGGATCTGTGTAGTGATGAAGAAGGAAGGTTTGGTGATGGTGATTGAAGACATGGAAGGTTATGGTCGCTATATTGAAAAAAAAATAATAATAAATAAAAGAGTTAATTGGAGTTTTCGTCCTATGGTTGTACTAACTAACAGGTTCAGAACGATTATAACACTCTGAGGTCCTGATTTTTATCGGGCTAACACTTTACATCCCACATTTTAATGTCGGTTAGTTTTTTTGTTAGTTTGTGGATGAAATGACTATTATACCCCTCTATCTTCTTCTTCTGCCAACCCACCCACCCATCAATACCATCTCCACCGCCGACACCTAACCAGTGACCAAAGGGTGGCTCCACCACTCGCAACCACCACTATCACTTACCACAACCAACACCTACAACGACGACAATCCTCTACAATTATCGACTACATCTACCATCTACTTGCCAATATCAACCGAAACAAAGGGTGTCGGTTTTACCTAGATCGCCTGAGGCCATTGTTAAACCCGTGAGAAACCCATCGATCACCACCGTCGAACTCCTCCAACCACATTCACCCTGCACCTAAGGCCTATCACCACCATCACCATATTAATACCAAGGAATAGTGGTTGTCGGGTTTACCTTAGTCTCCATGGATCTGCAGTGAACCCATCATCACTGTCATCTTCCATCGTCTTCATCATCGGAATGGGAAGAGGGCCGGCCGGAGGCCATGGCCGGTGGTTCATCTCTTCCGTTTCTCACTTTACAGCTTCCTCTATCTAACTCTCTCAACTCTCTATCTTCTCTCTACGTTTTTAGTAAATGGTATGTGTGTGTTAATATTGTTGTTGTTGTTGCTGTTGCTGTTGTGATCGTGGTGGTGGTGGAGGTGGAAGAGGAGATGGTGAGGAGAGGGGGGTGGCAATGGAGATGGAGATGGTGGTGGTTGTGTTGTAGGTGGTGGTGGTGGGTGGGTTGGAGAAGAAGATGAAGGGGTATAATAGTCATTTCACCCACAAACTAACAGAAAAACTAACGGGCGTTAGAATGAGGGATGTAAAGTGTTAACCCGACAAAACTCAGAGACTCATGGTGTTATAGTCGTGCTGAACCTATTCGTTGGTGCAAACCACAAGGACGAAAACTGCAACTAACTCTATAATTTATTACATTATTAAGCAAATTAGATTCGTGTCACACACGACCTGGTAAGACACAAACACGATAAGACACGGACATGAAATAGGTAAACACGACACGATAACTTACTGTGTCATTTTTTCAAACACAAACCTATTGACAACATGTTTACTCGAACTTGATCGGAGATACAATTTTTTGCGGGAAAGGTAACAAACTCGTTAGAGCAAGAAGCTCTAATACCATAAACGCATAGTATCATCTCATATCACGTCATCACAAACCAATACAATGCGGCCTCTATATATAGAGTAGAAGATGGGTCTAGAATATAGTGACTAACTAATAGCATCAAACTCCTCTAACTATCACTAACAAACTATACTCATGCTCACAATATCTATCTATATAATAATTGAGGTTAACTTGGGTTGAGTCAAGCCTTTCTAGAGTGTCCACGTCAGCCTCCAACCCGTTTAGAGAAAACTCGCGGTATCCGACCCAAAACTATAACCCGAATATACAAACCCTACCACAACGATTCCATGGATCCTTTCTTCCAATTTAATTTTTTCATCTGCTGTTTTCAATCGCAATCATCCTCTACCCTTTGTTTAAACCCTAAGATCTAACCCTAATCATTCCATTTCATCTTCTTGCATCTCCATTCAACATCGCAGCACCTGTTCATCTATCCCTCACCATCATTATGTCGGTATTTTATTTTGTTGAGGCTCTAACTTGATTCTAGATTCCGATGAAAACTTCCATTAAGACTAAACCGAAGAATTCAAAGGGTTTCATCTTGAAGGAAGACATAACACTCTGGTATGATTTTTTGGTTCGAATGATTTTGTTATGGTTAGGTTTGATTTTATTCTTTATTTTATCATCTTCTGATTCACGATTCATGCCTTGATGGCCTCTGATTCATAGGTCAAAATTTAGTTGTCGGTGAAGATTTTGTTTTTTAGAATTATGTCTAGCATTTGCCTATTGTATATCATGGTTCAAGTTTAGGATATTGCAGACTGATTAGAATTTTAGTTATGGCTTTAGATGAGTAATCTTTTAGGGCTCAACTTGCATTTCATGTAAGAATTAAATTCCTTTACATGGTTTTTTTGTGCCATTTTCTTTAAGTCATATTGCCTCACGTTCTTTGATTGCTATGCAAGTATTTGTGTGCAATTTTAACTTTACATGATATAACCAATATACAGCTTGAGAAAAGATTGAATGAGGTTGAGCAGTTCTACTCAAAGACAAATAAAAAGCAGTCAAACACTTCTAAAGGTAGTTCAGGAATGAAAGACAATGATAAAGATAAACAGTTAACTAGCTTTAAAAGAAAACTTGAAATTTTGAGTCAGCATTGATCTTTATTTTTTGGTAGTAGTCAAATGACATAATAAAAAACATCCTGTGGTAGTTATAGATTGCCTGTACTAACAAACGTACTTCATAAACACCATATTTGAATAGGTATGGGCACTTTATCTTGACCATATGACATTTTCATTTTTCGGCTTTCATCGAATTGAGGAGGGTTTAAGATGGGGCTTGCAATCTAGGGAACCGAGGAAAATGTTATAAAGAAAGGAAACCTAAATTGTATAGGATATCTGTGAAATATCCTTAAAACATTACTAGTGTATTAAATATTCGTAGTGTTTAATTTTTGAGTTACGATAAAACTCAGTCTCTTTCTATATTACTTAATTTGTTTCCATCTTTGAACTTCCTTGACTATCATTGGTGTCACGGGGCACAAATGGGCTGGAGCATTCATGCAACCCGTGGATGTTGTCGGGCTTTGATTGCATGATTATTATTAGGTAATTTACATTTTAAGTTGTCATTAATATTCAAAGGAGTGAGTTTGCAAATCTTTTGCTTTTCTTTAAATAATAAACAAAAAGGTATGCTATAGCCTATAAAGGTGCATGCACATAGGCTATTTTTCTACAGCTTTTCTATTGATCTCATGTTAATTTACTATTAAAGTATCTAACGATCTATATGTCGTTCATGATATGCGACATTGCTCATGTTAATTGGTGTTCAATTTTCAATCTAGATAATTGAAAAGCCAATGGACTTCAGTACAATCAAAAACAAAATGGAGGCAAAAGATGGCAGTGGGTATAAAAACGTTCGAGAAATATGCGCAGATGTGAGATTAATTTTTAAGAATGCCATGAAGTATAAGGATGAGAGAAATGGTGTGCATGTCGTGGCCAAGACTTTGTTAGCAAAATTTGAGGAGAAATGGCTGTTGCTTCTGCCGAAAGTTGATGAAGAGGTAAATTATAATCAATGGATGTGATGGTTTTTTTGTATGCAAGTAAATCGATGTAAAACTTGTAACTGTTCATGGGTTTTTTTTTAGTAACATTCAAAACTATGAACTTGTATATGTAGGAGGAAAGAAGAAAAAAAAGAGGAAGCAGAGGCACAGTTAGATATACAGCTTGCTTAGGAGGTTTCTCATGCTAAAATGGCTAGAGAGTTGAATATGGAAGTGGGTTAAAACTTCAGAGCTTATTACCAAATTTTTCTTTTAATTTTTTTTAAGTTTTATTTATTGCTCTGATTTCCTTCCTTTTTAAGCAACTTCTTTTAAGATGATGATGTTATTCCTTTTCAGCTTGACGTGATTGACAAGCGTCTTGAGCAAATGAGAGGAACGGTGCTTCAAAAGTGCAGGTTTGCCCTAACTCCGTGCCTTTAAGCTTATCCGCTTTTAAAGTTGCTCAAAGTGTATCTTCAAGCATACACCCTGAATATTTTTATTAAAAAGAAATAATAATATAGAGTGCATTTCAGGAAAATGTCTACAGAAGAGAAGAAAGCACTGATGACAGTTCTGACACAGTTATCTCCTGAAGATCTGAACAAGGCGCTATTAATTGTTGCCCAGAATAACCCCAGCTTTCGGTTCTTAACTATGATCCATATGAAATATGAAAAAAGGTCAGTTTTATTGTATGTTTGGTATCAAAGCTTGGATCGTTTAGTTGTGCCTATGTTTTGCAAAATGCAAATTAAATTGCAGTTTCCTTCATTTCTAGGATTATGAACATGTTATTCTTTATTCGCATGGTTAGGGATTTTATGAAATACATTAATGATTGGCACATAATTTTGTGTATTGGGGAGGATTTCAATAACCCTTTTTGTTGTTGTTGTTGTTTTTAAAGCACGATTTCATTCTTTTTGAGGTTCATGTGTAGTGGATAATACGCTCATGAACGATAAATAAGGTGCAGTTGTGACAATAAGAAAGATTTATGGCTCACTCAAATATCCCCTCCTGCATCTTTGGTAATAGGTATGAGATGCTGGATTCGGATGCATACAATATACCTTTGAGGGGTCATGAGGCTCATGTATAATCAGTATCCTATCGCACCTCCTTCAATGAAAGTTCTATGTTTTTGTGGTGGATGTCGGAAAGAAAGGCACAAGTTGAAAGATGGACTAAACTAACGTGCAGAAAATGAAAACTGGGAAAAATGGATTGAACCTCATGTGCAGACAATCAAAACTGTAAGCAACTTTATAATATCAAATGCAGTTATTAGTTAAAGTGATATATTCGAAAAACATGTTATAGATAACCCATCGGTACTTGTTAAATATATATTTGGAAAACATGTTCTAGAATTAGCCCATGGACGACTTATTATATGTCTATATATAACCCAAACTTTATTTTAAAACTACTCATTGTAAGGACGGACTACATTTTGATATTCAGCGTATGCTTGCCAATGCTGACACGTGTTTTATTACTTAGTATGTAGATTGATAGCGTAAAAAGGGCAAGAGTAATTGTTTTATAAGGGAGAGCCGATGATGCCAATTGAACCTGAGTTGCTAATCATTTGGGTAATGGACTATCAAATCCTAAATATGATACCTTTTTGAGCTAATGGGTCATTCTGTTTGGGCTCCACAGCTGTTCACCTACAGAGCACCTGATACACAGGAATCATGGAGGTAAAAACTATTGAATTTGTGAACAAGTGAATGTTTTAGGCAATTATAATAGTAGCAAAGTGTCATGTCTTTATTTGTGCCCAATAATTAAACATTTTAGACAATTATTAGATCTAATTCATTTATGAATCCCCTTTCATTAATGTGAGTATATATAAAGAACCTATAGATTTTGTATTTTTTTTTTGGTATAATTGCAGTATGGCAACAATGAACAACTTCAAGAATGTTTTACTCCATTGCTAAGTGGAACAATTCGGTTTGAATTTAAAATGAAAGAAATTAAATTTGCATCTTTGGATATAACTAATATAGGGTCTTTGATAATAGTTATTAACTTTTAGACATTTAATTGTTCTAAGCATATACTGACATTCTTGAAAAAAAAAATTTCCTCTACCGTTACCATCAAATTTTTATATTCTTTTTATCATTTATTTTATTTCAGGTTTGTAATATATGATTTATTGTCCAATTAATTAGTTCTTTTTTATCATTTAGTTGATTCTATGGGTGGGAGGGGTTAGGGTAGCACTAAGTGTGCGTTTTGGCGTGAGTGTGCCCATTGTGCAAACGGGTCAATATATGTATTGGTGCTACCCTTCCCAGCTCTGGACAAACATGCTGATATACGCTGCAATCGCTGCACATAACTAACTAATCCGCGCCTTTTTAAGATCATGTAGCTGCACTTATCTGAACTAATGCTGCTGATTTAATACGCTGCAATCATCCACGCCTTTTTATCCTATTGTAATCTAAGTATTGGAGTATTTATAGTTTATGTATGGCTTGGTTATGTTGTGTTTAAGCTAATGTTCTATACATTCAGTTAGCGAAGCACCTGAATGTAAAAACTTGCTATATGCCAGCAAGTTTATGAGTTCTTCATGCTGATTGTTTTGAGTTTGTAACATTAAATGTTAGTGGAAGGGCAATTCAGTTATCGGATACAAAGAATGAATAGCCGAACCAAATGGCGCAACTAGAAGATGACATGGAAACCGTTCATGAGTCTGACATTAACCGGCATGAAAGTGTTATTTTTTTTAACATTCTTTCACTTGGCAACTGGTATGTATGCAACAATGGTTCTTGCTTTCATAAAATATTGTTGATTTGTTGTACCCATCTAATGTTTAAGTTAGTAATTGCAGCCAGTCATCCCGAATTTTCAACCATGCGTTAGCAGGCTCATCAAATATTCCAAGTATTATTTTTTTCCTGTTTGTTTATACTTTTTGTTAGCATATTTTTCTATAGATGACTGAAACTATATCAGAACTGCAATGACAAGTTAAAAGGGTGCCTTTTGAAGATGGATCTGCTTCAATGAGTTGAGCCAGATGGATACTACTTTGCTTGGCGCCAGGTACAATGATTCATTTATTGATTTGTTTTATATTTTAAATAATAAGATGATTAGTTTCCAAACTCAAATGCAAACACTCTCTATTTTGACATGGTTGTTTGTAAAATGGTCTTGGTTGTGTTATTCTAAAAGGATATTGATATGTGAAAAAATAGGGGGTGAAGATTTACTAAAACGCCATCGGTTGTGTTGTTTGTCTAGCAGTGAATGGAGAGTGGTTCAATTATGTTATCTCAGGTTGTTAAAATAAGTGACTTATTTAGTTATTTACTCTGTTTTTGTAGCATTATTAAGTGGTAGCAACTATGCAACATGAATAAACTGTGCAAGTTGTCAAACGGGTCGTGTGGACATGCCCATTAGATCTAGCTCTTTTTGTGCCTCGGAGCATCTGGATTTTATGAAAATAAGTTAGATTTTGGGCTTAAATTTCCTTATTTCATATTTGTGAGGGTATCCAACTTCACTTGCAGAATTTTATACTGTAGATCTAGGCTTAAAATTTTTCTGGTTGAGAATTTTGATTGTGCAGAGGTTATTATTATTATTATTATTATTATTATTATTATTATTTTAATCATTTTGTATATGTTAGAAGACTTATCAGTGGTACTCTAAGCGATAAGTAGACTAATGCAGCGATGATATTCGACGACACAGACACAGTCATGGTATTTCAGGTTCGTTTCAGCAGCTCCCTATATGCATCATTTATGTATCACGTTTGAATGAATAATCGTAGAAAACATTATACTGCGAGATGGTTCACAATAATTATGTTGTGTTTCTATTTGGTTGTAGTTCAAGCACTACAAGTTTTGTACACTTCTTTGAAAAATGCTGTACAACTAACAAATTAAAAACCTAATACTGGCGATCCATGTGGCGACTCGTGGAGAGGGGTAACCTGCGAGGGCTCGGCTGTTTGTTTCGATGTGAGTTTGAACACTGATTTGTTTTGATGATCAAATTATGCACATTGTAGTTTTTCTTTTTAAAAGTTAATCGGATTCGTTGTTTTTGCATCGACAGTGAACTTCCGGATTTGGGGATTGATGGGACGTCGGGAAACAAGTTGTCGAGTTTCATGTCGCTGAAAACATTGTGAGAATAAAGTCCCTAACTTTACCAAAACTAATCCACAAGATTATCATTTAACGAATTTCTAATTTATATTTTTGGTTATGTCTTAGGGACTTAAGTGGAAACAACATTCAGATGCATTTCCGTATCAGCATAATCATCTTCCGTAAATATTTCAGAAGATCATTTACAAGAACTGTAAAAGATTTAAGCTCATGTAAACAGGTAAATAATTTTTACATATTTTCATCATATATTTGGCATAAAATAGTTTTGTGTTTAATATTAAACCATCTGAACCGCCCGAAAGCAATTTTAAACCATCTGAACTAGCCAAAAATCAGTCTAAACAAGACAAAAACCAATCTTTACCAGTCAAAAGCAAGTCTTAAATAACCAAAAATGGTCTGGACCAGTTGCTCCTTTTTTATCTTGTATTTTCGCCATATTAACACTATATTTACCTGTGGTTAGGACGGATACTCGACACCTGCTGAACCAGTTGCTCGATTAGAAATGGCGCCAACAAAGTTGCTGAACCAGCTGCTCAATTAACTTATGAATGGGATGATTACACACATACTCTGGTAACCACAAATGGAGTTTAATGTGTGTTCAGTATATATGTTTGGTATCACCTATCATTTTGATTTAAAAGTGATAGCATCATGATATTAGGTTGAATGGTTAAATTAGGCTGAATGGATCATATAGGCAAACATTCATTGTAATGTACACAAGGTCTTGAACTTACTTATAAAAGGCAAACATTCATTGTTGATTTATTTTTATCCACATTTTTTGCTCAATGTTTGGAGTTATTGTAGGCGAGTTTAGAAGGCTAAGAGGGTAAACTGTTTTGTTATGATAATGAGCATATTATTATCATAATATCTTTATTTTGTTCAGTTTTGATACCTAGAAAGAATCTCGAATTCATCCGTCTTTATTCTTTTGCAGATTTTGGGTGAAAGTACGGGTGTTGACAAGAGCATATTTACAAAAGCATGGGTTGATAGTGCTGGTAGTGAAGGGATAAAAGACCATAGTGCCATTGAAAGATGGCAATCTCAAGCTGCAGCTGTTGATTCTGAATTCTATCATAGGAGTATCCATCAAATTCCATTGTTTCCAGTCGAAACTGATTTGTGTTTTTGGTTTCAGAAATTTGGATTCTGTTTGAACTGGATAAGCCGAATAAATCAAATATAATGGTCATTAAGTTTTGTCGCTTCGCCAATTCAGTTACAACTTTAGCCTAATCTTATGTAAAATACAGTAGCAAATAATGTATTATTCAGTTTATTTGATTAAAACTGAATTTTAATTCGGTTTTCGGTTGGTTTGAGCTCCTTGAACTTGGTTTGTTTGGGTTTCAGTTTATTTCAAACGGAATAAATGGATGAACACCCTTACTATGATTCATTATTCACTTTATTTCAGTTTTGATTATAGATTTATTGTTTATTCTTCATTATGAATTTTGTTTAATCTTCTTAGAACAAAAAGCATGATGAACAAGTGCACTCTGGAGATAGTAATGAAGACAAACTCAATTCCGTAGCCAACGAAAATCAAGAAAATATGAATTGAAAGGCCATTCGCAAGTTGGTTAATGTTCATGGCTTCCTAACTTTTTGTTCATATTGTTATTTTTTTCATTAGTACAGTGTATTCCTTTATAATTGTTAGAAATACATGCTTCATACGTGACGAATACCATCTTAAAAAATTAAGTAGTCTTGGGTTGATGGGGAAACATGTTATAAAAGCTAAAATATTTTCAAAGAGTAACATTGGAATGCAAATATTTATTACAAGAATTAGTCTATCCCCATATGATGAGAAAATTCCTTTCAAATTTAACAGAAAACAATTTCCTCTTGCTTTGTGTTTCGCAAGGACAATAAACAAGAGCCAAGGACAATCCCTATCTAGAGTGGTTCTGTATTTGAAAGATCCCGTTTTTACACATGGTCAGTTGTATGCCGTGCTGTCAAGAGTCAAGAGTAGAGATGGACTGAAGATACTAATATCGGAAAAGAATGTAGAGTTAAGAATCAAACTTCAAATGTTGTCTACAAAGAATTGTTTGAAAGTTTGTGAATAAATATTCAATCAAATTTTTCTTAAACAGTTTAATTTCATTTTTTTGGTTGTAGTTTTGTTAAACTATATTTATTTACTTATAATTTTTATCTTCATTTGCATGCCGTTAAAATAAATATGACGACATCTTCATTTTATTATTTGTCTTTTAATGACGTCAAATCAAACATTGCATAGTTCATATATCATTTATTTGGTTACATTATACTTTTTATGACATTTTTCAAGTAACCAAAATTCATAGGAATTTGTAATACGTAATCAAAACTTGTATACTACAATCTTTATAAAATAATTTTGTTATTTGACATGAGAATGTACCGGGTGTACACCCGGGTCTCTAACCTAGTACACATAATAAGGGGCGACTCAAGATGTTTTTGAAGCTTCCTGCTGTCGATAAACTTATGCTATATAACTTGCAACTTTCTTTCTTCGTTCGTTTTTTGCTACAAGGGTATTGATTGTGTTACCCGGATATTGAGCAAGACAAATGTACTCCTTAAATCCTTTAGCAACATCTCATGCTAGCATTAGTAAAAATCAATAAAACTAAAGCATGTCGAAAAAGATTATCCTTTTATTTAAAATGAAAAAAATAAAAAATACAACACCCACATGATTATTGTCATATAGATGCAAATTGTGATCTTTTAAAATTCTTGATCCTTCTATACTATTGAAATTGGGCTTACTTTAGAAATCTAACAAAAAAACTAGCCTTATCAACTGGGCCACGGCCCACGAGTGAGACTCATAACTGGTCCATAAGTGCTTGTAGTTTATATTTTGTCTATTTTATTATGCTGCCATGCTATGCAAATTAACTGCATATATTTGTTTTGACTCTATACAAGTTGTCATGCTTCCAAGAACTTTTTTTTTTCCAGAAAAGGATGCTATGTAATGTGACAAAATGTTTTACAAATAAAAATACCTATAAAATTACCATGGTCAATCATCAATGGGCCGTGGGCCGTGGCCCGTGGGCATACCGTAACAAACACAAACCTATTCACTTCTCAAAACAAGCTTTAGGAAAACAAGAAATACATGTTTTAAACTTCTTTTCTTTTTTAAGGCGTTCATAGATAGTTAATGAAAGTATGAAGCTCATTGTATGGTTTTATGCAAATTTTATCTTATATTTATATATATATATATATATATATATATATATATAATCTAACATGAAATTCATCAATGGGTAGTTAAATCTAAAGTTGGCTCATATAAATTTTTGCGACATAATTTTATGTAGTAATTGATGATGATTTAATATGAAAAAGATGATGTCTAAAAACTGAAGTAGGGACATGCGTGTTAACAAAGCAAAAAGTCTTTTATTTATCTAACTTCATGGAAAAAAAAATTTGAAATTTCAAATAACTTATAATGTATATAGATGAAAGTCAAAAGAGGTCGCTTTCCAATTTGGTCGTACATATCCGTCACATTGTTTATGTTCAAAGATTGCTTATGATTTATGAACACGGTGTTATGATACGAGCACGCAAATTGAAAAATGAATAGCAACATTGTGAACATATAGCCGTGTTTATGTCACATCAAAATTTAATTATATTTTTATTGGTTCTCACGTTTTAATTCATTTAAAGAGAACTACACAATTAGTATTTGTGGTTTACTGTTAGTTTCACCTTTGAATATTAAGGTTTAAAAGTTTTATGTTAAGGTGTTAAGTTTAGCTTTTGTAACATAATAGGATATTGGCACTAACGGGAGTTAATATTTAACTGAGTTTACCCTCACGTGACAAATGGTAAACCATAAGGACCAAATGTGAAACTTAAGTGGGGCCCACCTTAAAGGTGAACTAATTGTAAATCACATAGACTAAATGTGTAGTTCTCTCTAATATTTAAAAACTTTAATGAGACTCACCACCCACCTCCTTCTTCACCTTCACCCACCACCATCTTCACCTTTCACTACCACAATCAATCCCTATCTCCTCCACCTTTCACCACAACCAACCTGTCACCTGCTCATCACCATCCACTAACATAAGCATTACACAAAGCATATGAAGTATGATTTAATATGATCTAATAACATTATAAACTGAAGTTACAATAAAAATATGCACAAAAGTCATCTACGAACAAGTTTAAAAATAATATTAATGACACGAAGGTATACAAATTAAAACTTAATGAAGCAGCAATGATTGAATCAGTGAATAACATGAGTAAGAGAGCAAACCTAATAATATCCTCCGGCAAGTTGTGTTTTATCGATCGTTGACTGCTTAAGAATGAAACACTAAAATCATATGTTATTTGGTAGGTGCTGATGGTTATGGAGGCCAGGTGACAAGCTGGTTGTGGTGAAAGGTGGAGGAGATGGTGGTTGATTGTGGTAGTGAAAGGTAAAGATGGTGGTAGGTGAAGGTGAAAAAGGAGGTGGGTGGTGGGTCCCACTAAAGTTTTTAAATATTAGAGAAAATTACACAATTAATCCTTGTGGTTTACCATTAGTTTCACCATTGAGGTTGGTGGTGGGCTCCACTTAAGTTTCACATTTGATCCTTGTGGCTTAGCATTTGTCACGTGAGGGTAAACTCAGTTAAATATTAACCCCCGTTAGTGCTAATACCCTATTATATTACAAAAACTAAACTTAACACCTTAACATGAAACTGTTAAACTTTAATACTCAAAGATGAAACTAATGATAAACTACAAGGACTAACTGCATAGTTCTCTCATTCATTTATGTTTGTCACTATATTATATTTTTATCTATTATCTAATATTATCATTTTTATAATAGTTAATAAAAATTCATAACGATAGCAATTTATCAAATGAACTATAGAAGGGTGTTTTTTATTTTTTCTATTGATCTTAGAAAATGATGAATAAAATCAGGAGTAGTGAAATGAATAAAAGTGAGAGCATACATAACAATTATTCACGGTTCTAGTCTTGTTAAATTAATTAGTAGAGCACATAAGGTGACTCGGGTTCATAAATAAGACAAATTTTTTTTTTTTTTTTTTTTTTTTTACGGTTAGACGTTTTGACAAACGTATAGATAGCTTTGCTGACTCGTTTCTAGTTTTTTCATTGAAGACTCTAATTTCAAATTCACAACTTTCTCTAATAATTTGACTTATGAGTTTTTTAATTAACGCGTTTTTAGGTATTTAATTTCATTAATGATATGTCAAATTCAAAATTTATTCGTATTTATTTTGTGTTTTTTGCGTGTCGTGTCACCTTTCAAATCCAACCTTACAACCTCATGTTTAATAGCTTTAGTGAATCTCGATTTTAATTTGCACAAATCAATTGTACGTGAAGAATAGATTGTGGATCAAACCTTCAATCCATCGTGGGGGTGTTGATAACGTCTCTTTGAGACCTTGATTGTGAATGATTTCAATACCACGCAAGCCCAAGGGACAAGAAAAATGAGTGATTGTCAAGTTTTCTTCCATTAATATCAACTCCATAATAGTTTAATCAAAACTCAATAGTCAATTTTAAGTACCACTACGTACGGTATTAGACCTTTTTTAATTACTTGTAATTAATTAATCAAAGACTATATCTTTTGTCATTATCGTTTCTTCAACTTCGTTGAAATTTGATTCATTTTTATATGGTTTTTTTAAAGAGTTGATAACCTTTTTCAAAATCTTTGAAATACAAAGAGCTCTAACGTATGTAATTAAATGGAGTTTATAAGATATTACATAGTTTTATAAACTTTTACACATTGGACAAGTGTGATGTTTTTTAGTTAAACTTGAATAAATATAAACATATAGCTTTATTAGATTAGACTTTAGAGAATAATATAAACAATAATTTGTAAAAAGTAGGGACATGCATATTGACAAAATAAAGTTAACATCGATTTCTTCCATTTTCTAACTTTTTGAAAAATAAAACGTACTATAAATATATACTACTTTGTCTAGAGTTGAAAGTTATAAAATCAATATGTCACTCTCATTTTATATACATATGTGTATATATACTAGTAAAATTCATCGTGAGTTGAGCGGGAATTCGGTCAGTATCATTTTCAGTTTATTGCGGCACGGATACGATACCCACAAACAGTATAGAAAAGAAAGAGAAATCCAAAATTTAAAGGTGTAATATGTCCAAAAGGATGATCATATGTGTTTTACATCAATCGAAAACAATAAAAAAACAAATGAAATTCCCTTGCTACGCGACATGCTTTTGATCGGTATCTATTCGATCGGTTACCATTTTATAACCAGGTCAGATATTGAACCTGACACCTTAGTGGTACCATTTAAATTCATTTTATTAATGTGTTCCTTATTGTTTTCTATGAGATTTATATAGATCAATGTTTTGGTATTTTCTTATAAAATGATAAGAAACAAAACCCTAAATTTAAAAAAATTTAAAACATAAGAAACACCAATGGATAAAATCAAAAACCGTAATAGAGATTCATCTCTATTCCGGGTGACCATGTATCACAAGCAGATGAACTTATATTCCAAGTTCTAAAGAATAAAAAACCGTAGTAGAGAAGAGTATTATAAAATTAGTAACATAAGAACCAGTTTGCAGCATCCATGGACTATGTGGTTCGACCCCTTCCATGGTGGATGTCATTTTGTTCGTCTCATGGCATTCGGGGCCGTGTCAACGGTATGCCACAGTGGGCGCCATTAGCGACTTTTAGTTGCATGGTCTATCTGTGTCATATCTTATTTTGCGGACGCTGGTTTCGCCATTTGCTTCAACAGGTTCGGAACCAATGATGGTGTGGTTTTTGGTACAGGTACATGTGTTGTTTTAGTGCTCGTTTTGGGTTTGGGGCGGTTGAAGGGACTAATTTTAGTGTTGTGGGTTTGGTTTGTGTGGCTAGTTTTGGTGTAGGCGACACAGGTGATGATACTTAGCCGACATTCAATGAAACGTTGACATAGTTATTTTGGACATATTAGGCACTTCTTTTAAATATTAATGTTGACATGAAACTATATTTTTGTTATTGTTCTTACAGAAAGGATACAATAAATACAAAAGTAGATTCTCTCGTATTAGTCTCACAACGCTCAACTCTCTCGCTCACAAACTCTGTCGACCACCACAACTGTATATAAACTATAGTCGTTTAAGGTGGAAGAACTTTGTATTTCATGTTGCAAAATCCCTATGAACTAAAATGATGTTCACATATACTCGTTTTTGTTATTATTCTAACGTATTAGCACTTTGAACTTGTAACATTACAAAAGACATAGTAACCAAAGATATATAACTTTTTAGAAAAAGTAATGCATTATAGTTATAAAATTTTATTAGTCGTTCTCTTTTAACTTGAAAAATTGGGGGTAAAAATAAACAACGGGTCAAGTTGATTGGGTCAATTCATGAACCTCATAGTTTGATCCAGTTTGACTCGTTTAACTAAACGAGTCTTAGAGTTAGACCCAAAACAATTCTTAACACGGTTATATACCAAAACTCATGAATTTGAGCTTCAGTTCGAGTTATTTTGAAAAAAACCACAACTTAATCTAGATTGAATATTGAACCATCAAAATTACAGATGTAATTAATAATTGTGGAAGGTATAGAATGTAGACGCCAAAGTATACCTGCATAAACAATTGAAGCTATAGATTGAATATTGACCGGAAAAAGTGGACAACTGGACGATTAAACTAATTGATTAAGAAAATCCAGAAAAAGCCAAACAAGAACACACGGATGCATATAAAGATATTATTAACTATATATCTTTATAAACTAATTGCCTGAATCTCATCCAAAAAAGAAGTCCCTCTGACTGATTCGCGAGAGGGAAGATCTACCCTGCGTCCTGCGGACGTCCTTGTGTTTGTTTGGGCAGGGGGTAAGCATGTGTGTGTCGACCTCACTGGGGTGTCCCCATTGGTGGGGCTGAGAGACAGTGGTTTCATTCCGGAACATGCGGTTTGAAGGCGGAAGCTAGGAATGTTGCTAAGCACGAGGCAGCATGTTTAGAGAATCAACACGTGTTCATTCCGTTTGTCTTCGACACATTTGGATCCCCAGCCCCTGAGGCGGTTCGCTTTTTAAAGCGAGTGTAGAAGGTGGTCCACAGTGACTCGCAGAGCCCAAGGAACCAAGGTTTTGTATTTAGTAGAATAGGCTTTGCGATTAAAAAAAGGTGATATTGGCGTAGCTTGTTGCTCGCTTACTCATTATCCAGATGTAATTTGGTTTTTGTTGTAGAATGAAAAGAATATTATGATTGATCACTGTCACTATCTCTTTTCTAATCGCTAAATTAAGCTAATCTACTTTTTTTTTTCACAGTATTTATTCAACTTAAACTTATCAATGAATAAATGATACTAAAAGTTTTAGTGGATATTTACTTTTTAAACTTTTAAATATTCAAGCGTTTTTTTAAGCGAGGCAAGTAGTATAAATAATACATTTTTAGTAGTTTTAAACAAGTTTTAGGATTCTCTAAGGTTAGTTTAGGTTGTTTTAGGATGTTTATAGACTTATTTAAGGCTGGTATAATTGTCACATACATATTCAGACAATTGTTGGCCGAAATTCTGTCGGAACTCAGCCTGGAAAATGCGTCTGAGGGCCTGACAGTGAGGCTTTTGAAGCGAAGCGAGAAGACTGCGATGGGCCTGAAAAGTGGGCCTATGCGCACATCTGAACAGAGGATTATACTACATATTGTATAAATAATATGCCAGACTCGGTATATGAAATTCGGTTTCGGTTAGTAAAATGAGTTTCTGTTTAAACTCAAACTCGTTTAAGCTAAACTTAGTTTGATTTTTCAACAAAACGATTTCAAATAGCTCACAAATTTCTGGACTAATTAATATATAGTAATGAAATATATTCAACTATTAGCTGAGAATTCATATAAGAGAAAAGCTGTAATCATGAAGGAATATAGTGGAAGGGACGACGAAATTTCCAGGTCATTTGCCACATCTTCCTGGAAAAGGAAGGATATGTTGGCTGCGTCAGCGATGACATGTCATATATGACAAGTTAAGTGGCAGATATCATATTTTACTCGTTACTATACGACACTCTGAAAACTATTTGTTTTTATATCTTAAACTAAATTAGAAAAATAGTTTCAAACAACTATAAATATTTCATAACAATTATTTAAAAAAAAAGTGAACAACATTAAAGCTCAAGTAATTTTAAACTTGTAAAAAAGATACAAGTGATGTTACTTATTAGAAAAACTTATTTACTATTTTATTTAGCATCTCACGAGTTTTCTTTACAAGTTTGCTATCATAAAAAACAATATAAACGTGTTTAAATATAAAAAAAAGTAAAAATAAATAAACTTCTATGACTTTTACTAATCGAACTCGCTTATGAAGAAAATATGTCTGCCTTTGGTGGTCTGGAACATTTCAGGTTCCCACTTAAAAGGATAAAAGTCAAAAACCACTACCAGTAACGGAAAGTTTGTTCTATTCACGCACTATGTCTCTTTCTGTCGTCTATATATACCCCTCAAGTCACCCCACAATATTATTCATTACATATTTCTCCCAGAACAATAATATTCTCATCTTAAACAGTACCACCACCATCCAATTTTTCAATCCCACAACATCATATTATTGAATCCCACATAATTTATTATTGTAATTTCGATATCCAAATATGAAGAAATTTGGCTTCTCTCCCAAGCGATCTTCATCGTCTTTCATCGCTCATTACCCCTCTCCTTCACGTTTCGCCTTACCCGCCCACTAGAAGTTTATCAGACTCGGTTATGGTCCAGACGCTAGGGGTCGCTGAGCCCGTCATCGTCAAATGGGATCCAGAATCATCATCTTACGCCAAAGTCACTTCACTGTTTTACGAGAACAGAATGGAGGCTTTAGAGTTTATTAAGCTTGTAAACAAGCTTCATAAAGCCATGCATACATTAGCTGCTGAGAATTCTAACTCTGAGCTGTTAATAAGAGCTCAACATCTCATGCAAATCGCCATGAAACGGTTGGAAAAAGAGTTTTATCAAATTTTGTCGTTAAACCGAGCGCAATTGGACCCGGAATCCGTTTCGACTAGATCGTCTAGGACTTCGGCTAGGTCAAGTTTATCCGAGTTGTTTGATGAGTCTGAGGATGAGGTACGAGTTGCTGGAGAGTTGATTACTGAGGTAGAAGATTCTGCTGAAGGAGTTATGAAGGACCTGAAAGTGATTGCTGATTGTATGATTTCATCTGGTTATGGTAAAGAATGTGTCAATATTTACAAAGTTATACGTAAATCTATTGTTGATGAAGGTATATACAAGCTTGGTGTTCAGAAGCTGAAACCTACTCATGTTCATAAAATGGTTCATGAAGTTTTGGATCACAAAATCCAAGAGTGGTTGGATGCGGTCAAAATAGCTGTAAAAACGTTGTTTTACGGAGAGAGAGTTCTATGCGATCAGGTTTTCGCATCGTCTGATTCGATTCGTGAAGCATGTTTTACCGAAATTACCAAAGAAGCGGCTTTAATTTTGTTTGGATTTCCGGAAAACGTAGCGAAAAACAGCAAGAAATCGCCGGAAAGAATCTTTCGAACACTGGATATGTATACTGCAATTGCCGACCGATGGCCAGAGATTGTTAATATTTTCTCTTTCCAATCTACGGCCTCGGTCGTCAATCAGGCAGTAAACTCACTAGTAAAACTCGGTGAGTCAGTGCGAGCTGATCTTACCGAGTACGAAATGTTACTAAACAAAGAGTCATTAAAAACAACCGCGCCTAGAGCTGGAGTTCACAGAGTTACAATCGAGACTATGAACTACCTCTCGTTACTAGGAGATTACGGCGTGTTAGCAGACATATTGCTAGACAGTCCGCCACCAGAAAAGGTTATGATGCCAGACACATTCTTCGACAGATCATTTACCGAAAATTCGCCATCACCAGCAGTATCGTTATGGATAACATGGCTCATTTTCGTCCTAGTTTGCAAACTTGACGGGAAAGCAAAGCATTACAAAGACGTCTCTCAAGCGTACTTATTTCTCGCTAACAATCTCCAACATATAATCTCGAAAGTACGATCGTCGAATCTCAAGTACCTTCTAGGCGACGACTGGATCAACAAGCGAAAATCCGAAGTAAAAAAATTCGCAGACAATTACGAACGGGTCGCGTGGGGACACGTAATCGAAGCTGTTCCTAAAAACGTGTCTGCGATGACGGCTGAAGAAGCAAGAGACAGTTTTAAGAAAATAAACACGTTATTTGACGAGACTCATCGTAAACAGTTAGCAGTCGCGATACCGAACAGTAAGCTACGTGATGAGATTAAAGTGTCCGTTGCTAGAAAGTTGTTGCCAGCGTATACGGAATTCTACAATGCGCGTAGAGTTGAGATGGGAAAACACAGAAAGTATGCTGGAGTTGTGAAGTACGCGCCTGAGGACATGGGGAACGCGCTTTCGGATCTGTTTTTCGATTCTGGGAGCGCGTCGGCGTCGATGTCGTCCTCGTCGTTATCAGAGTCACGAACGTCGCTATCACGATGAAGGGTGTGATGTGAGGGTTTTATATAAAATAGCGGTTTTGCTACACCCAGGTTTATAGGAGGATTGTTTGTGTAAATTTTGTTCGGACTGATTCCTTCTTGAAAAAAAGAAGTTGAGATTAAATATTTAAATGTTTAATTTGTTTATTGTTTCCTTGTACATCAACAAAAGCTTAAATAATGCATGACAATGAACCATCTTGAATCTTATTATTTGTAAATTTTATCTATAGTATCTGATATATTATATGCTTATAAATTAGAAATTAGACATTTATAATCCTATATGATAACTTATTTGATGATATGATTATCTTTTCTATTTAGTTATATGAGAGTTTTATCTTATAAATATTTTATTAAGTTTATTACACGAGTGATCCATGAATATGATAAATCATGGTTTTCGTTCTTAGTGTTCACTTATGAGTAACATATTGAGTATTTGATATAAATAATCACAACTATTAGCAATTGGTCGTCATCGGTCCTAACTAACGAAATATGTGTTAGAGGTCCTACTTTTTAACACATTGTCTAGCAACAGACCATGACTAACGTATTGTCCACCTTTTAAAAGTCAGTTACTGGTCGCCACCGGCCCAAATTGATGTAGCATGCTTGCGTGTTAAATTTCCTATTGTGTGTCAAATTCTCTTTTAATATTTTGTTAGTTACGATCCGTTGATGGACAATATGTTAAAAGGTGAGACCACGGATACACATTTTGTTCGTTGGGATTGATGATAACCAATAGCTGGTAATTGGAATTATTAAAATCCAATATTCTATCTCTTATCGACTTTAACATACGTCAAAATTTATATTGTGTGTTTGTGAAAGAATAAAACACCTCGTAGTAAATAAAAGAATAAGAAAGTTATTTTTATAATAATTGTAATGCATGTCAAGTTAATAACAATCATAAATTGTGCCGTTATATGCTTCTACACTTTCCTTCATTTCTTTTCTTGATTTGATCATTTCTGAATATTGTTGGTGTTCATCAGTTACTTCTTTGCTCTCTTTCTTATTCGTTTTCAAAAATTGGTAGAATTTCTTTTTCATACTCCCATCAAAACATTTATTTTCTGATAAAGGGGAGAAATAGATATTTAGTGCATTCACACATATTTAGTTTGAAGTTACATTTTTTGTTTGAAGTTACATATGTTAGAATAGTGTTACATGATACGTATATCAACATATATAATTCGTTGAAAACCATTTTTTTCTGAAAGCACCAAACCTGATTAATGTTGAAAGATATAACACACGGTGTTGAGATTTCCCATTCAATAACAATCGAACGCCCCATAGACCGTCGTTGTGGGCCGCGAGCAACGCGACCAAAAGGTCAATTTCTCCCGTTAACGCACGCGAGCACCATCCTGCGTGCTCCCGCCGGGGCTGTTCGCGTGTGCTCGCGTCGGGGCTGCTGTGGCTGGAGGTGATCACTGGACTGAAACCTCGCTCACCCCGAAGCTCGTTCGCGGCCCACAACGGACAGTCTTATATCTATAAAATTGAACCATTGTTTAAACTTTTTTTTTTATGGAACATCAATTAAATATATATATTATTCAAAATCCTAGTATCTTTGATTTTCTGAAAACCTGTGGATACGGCCGGCCATACGGGGTTGGAATTGGATTCAAAATGCCCAACAAATTGTATATAGTAGAGATGTTTCTTAACAAAGCTATTATGGTTTTAATTATTTAATTAAAAATTATTTAATATAAATCAAAACACAGTTTCTATACACCATATATTCTCTATTTCTTCCACAAGATATGGCGACTTTTATTATCAACATTCGTTACACGTAACTTAATAGACATCTTTTTCTATTATTTGTTACGCATAAAGTCATAAACACTATTTTCCATGTCTATTAATGTTACAAAATTCTTTTCGCGTTGCGGTTTGGCTTGAGGGGTGTGGGACAGTATTGGGAGATGGTGTAGGTTGGAGCGGATATTTGCGTTCGATGTTAGAGATTTTTTGGAGCTGTATAGATCGGTTGGGGGGGGGGGGAGGGGATATGGTGAAGAAGATAGTTCACGGGGTGATTATGGTGACGTCTTGGTGCATTTTGTTAGCTAGGAATGATAAAGTTTTCAATGGTAAAAGGGCTAAAGGGGAAGACATTGCGGCGAATGTTAAGTCATTATCGTTCCTTCGGTTAAAAAAATAGGACTACATTTAAAAACCTAGTTTGAAAAGATTGGTGTGATTCCCCGCTTTATATGCTGTAAGTTTTTCTTTTGCCTTCGATCACCGCTTTGGAGGACCGGTAGGGTGTTGGAATGAAAGTCACTTTAAAAAGAATTAATGTGACAAAACAAGACAAGCCTTTACAAATGATGAAACCCTATTTGAACACATGTCAAGATACAAGACCGTTTACTCCGTTTAGGGTCGTTTTTTGGATCATTTACTTTGATGATGGTGACACCTACAAGGATTAACATAAAATAGACACAATGTGACCGAAACCATTGAATACACCTACCTTTTGTTATATTTACACTTGTGGCCATAATAAACTCCTCAAAATTTTGGGCTTCGTATATCTCATGTGGGCCTAGATTTTCCATTCATCATAGGCCGTGCATAATGGCATTAATAATCGTTTTGCAATTTGCACCTATCAAATTTGACAATTACTTTTGATAATTGACCTCATAAGGAAATTGAAATTTTAGTTGTCATGAAATGAATTAATGATGTGAAAAGAGGAAAATCCCGTCTCTCCATTCACAAACAATTCTTTCTTTTAGTTTGTTCGAATCTTTGTTAAAAAAATGTATATATAATTTTTTATTTAAATTGTTCTATGGTAAATATAACAATTTTCATGTAAAGGTATTCAAAATCGATCCGACAAGAATTTTGAGTTTGGTTAGGTTTCACTTTTAAGCTGAAAAACCAATTTTTAACAAGATCAATCACTTACAATATCACAATTCAGTTTCAATGTCAGAACGAGTAACCAGAAAAACCAAACAGTAAAATTCATAGTCTAAAATGATTAATGATGTAATAATGTAATCGGTTTCTTAAATGAAAATCTCCAATTGATTAAAATGTAATGTTGTAATATAATGGGTTAAACAGAAAAATCCATAGTCCAATATACAGAACTAGATTATACCCCGGGAACGTCTCGGGGTTGAGAAATCTAATATGATATCAATTTTACAGATGAAATAGAATGATGCGTTTTACAGTTACATGTAGGAAAGCTTCGGGTAGCACTTAACCTAAAACAATTAACAATATATCTCCAATGTTAGTGCATAACCTTAAACAATGTATAACTCTAATATTAAAAGCTAACCTAAAACAATGTACAACTCCAATGCTAACACATGTTGTAAATAAAATTCATATTTACTGGTTTGAACATAATTAATAACTTGCCTATACATGATTAATAAATAACCTGAACGCTTTGTGTTTTTTTCCTGTATGAACAAAACCACACAAAAATAGTCGTTTTTTCTCCGTTTTTTATATTGCACTATGGTACTCGTTGGAAAGATAATAAAACGCTCGTTAATTTGGTGTAATTTTTTTTTAAAAAAATCTCGTATATAAAAGATATTAACGTTTAAAAGTTATAGGGCTAAACATTAAAGAGAAAAATTTAATTTTGTTTCTAAATTATTATTTTCCTAAAATAAAGCCTTTGCCACATGGGATGACACATGGCACACTCAAGGGGAAAATGCTCTCTTTGAATGCCATGTCATTAAAATGGCTTTAGTTTATTATATATATCCCGGGAGCGTCCCGGGGTTGAAAAATATAACAATTCTAATAATACTAATAGTAATAATTATTACTCTTGTAATCAAACAAATAAAAAAATAACCTTGCTATAAGGTGACACCATGTGTTGTAGTGTTGCACGATTTTTTCTCCTAGCTTCTCTTGATGAAGTATACCTATGCATCTTTAAAAGAGTAAAATTCCAATGAAAGCATGGCGATTGGGCTGAATTTCAACATCGTATATAAGAACCTGGTTTAAAATAATAACATGATTAATGAATAAACTGAACACTTTGTGTTTTTTTTCCTATATGAACGAAACCCCACAAAAAATAGTCGTTTTTTTTTTCCGTTTTTTATATAGCACTATGGTACTCGTTGGAAAGATTATAAAACGCTCGTTAATTTGGTGTAATTTTTTTCTTTAAAAAAATCTAGTACATAAAAAATATTAACGTTTAAAAATTATGGGAGGAAACATAAGAGAGAAAAATTTAAATTTGTTTTTAAATTCTTTTTTCCTAAAATAACTCAATTTAATTTTAGTAGATTATGTTTTATATTATTATTTGTTTTTTTTTAATTTGCCACATGGCATGACACATGGCACACTTAAGGAGGAGAATGTCTCCTTAAGTGTCATGTCATTAAAATTGCTTTCTTTTATTATATACTAGCTGATTACCCCGGGAGGGTCCCGGGGTTGAAAAATATAATCATTCTAATAATACTAATACTAATATTAATAATTATTACTCTTGTAATTAAATAAATAAAAAATAACATTGCTATAAAGGTGACACCATGTGTTGCAATGTCACACGATTCTTTCTCCTAACTTCTCTTGATGAAGTATACCTATCCATCTTTAGAAAAGTAAAATTCCAATGATAGCATGACGATTGGGCTGAATTTCAACATCGTAGATAAGAAGCCGGTTTAAAAGAATAAACATGATCAATGAATAACCTGAACACTTTGTGTTTTTTTTTTCCTGTATGAACGAAACCCCACAAAAAATAGTCGTTTTTTCTCCGTTTTTTATATAGCACTATGGTACTCGTTGGAAAGATAATAAAACGCTCGTTAATTTGGTGTAATTTTTTTCTTTAAAAAATCTCGTATATAAAAGATATTAACGTTTAAAAATTAAGGGATGAAATATGAGAGATAAATTTAAATTTGTTTTTAAATTATTTTTTCCTAAAATAACTCAATCTCTTTTAAGGTTTTATCTTTTTCTTTTTTTTTATTAAAAAATCAAAATAATTCAAAATCATTAAAATCTTTCAATTATGATGCCACGTGGCAGTTTCATGGAGAGGTTGAAGCCACCATTGCACGCCACGTCAGCAACGTTCAATTCTTTTATATATATTAATAGATTAATAGATAATAGATTTGGTTTCCTTGGCTTAAATCGAATTCGGTTTCTTAAAATAAAATAAAAATCAAATAACTAATTCAACGTTGATGAATAAACCGGAGCGAAAAGCCGAAAACCATATATGTAATTCGATTGATCTTAAACGATTTCGATTAAATGTGAACCATGTGTTTTTTTTATTTTATGGCTTTCTAACGTGATATAGTACTATCATGATGGGTTTAACATTATTCATTTACCATCCTAAGTCCTAACATTAATATTTTCTTTAAAGATAAATTATCTTTTTATATAGTATTAACTAGTCAATATGTAATTTAAAGTGTATATTTTAGAAATCTATAGCAAAAAACCCAATACCCAACCCAAGACCACCAACCTAGCAGCCCAACAATACAGCCCAAACCCCCCAAAATAAACCTAATATCCGTTTTCTGCAAATAACATGACCCGCTTCAGTTTGTTTAAAACCAACTTAAATTCGCGAGATTTCCGTTTGGTTTATGTAAAATAGGAGATATTCTTATTTTGTGATGGGATTTTTTGTTATCTCTAAGTTTGTTTTACAAAGAGAGATGAGAGAGAATGTTGCTAGCGTGGAATTAGGGGAGCAGAGAAATGGTGACCATAATAAAATAACACAATGACTATCATGCCCTCATATAAAACACTTATTGAATAATTTTACCCCCATATATTATAAAACATTAAGTAAAATCAAAACATATCTATTGTTATAATCTCGGCCATCCATTTCTAGATCAAATGACTCAAAACACTTCATATCTTTCCTAAAGGAAAACAATTTTCCTACAGAAACCCTACCTGTTTTGAATATTATGCAATTTCTTTGTTATTAATGAAATGTTCTTATTATATTTACTATATGTATTAATTTGATTTTACTTATTTATTGTTAAACTAGTATCGTAGCCCGCGCTTCGCGGCGGGTTATAGGAGGGTGTTGGTGCTAATGTATTTACTATATGATATATCGATGTCTTATAGACAATGCAGGGACAAGATTAAGTAAACATGTTTAGAGTTAAAAGTTACCTTTAACGAGATAAATAAAATAATGTTTAAATTTGATAGTCAGAATATTGAAGAGATAGTACGGTGGCTTGTTTATAGTAAAGTGAATTTCCTCCCAAAAAAAAAAGTAACATCAACGTCTCCTTTTAATGGAGTATAAATGGTTTTTGAAGAGGAACCCATTGTTTTCTCTAATCTGAACACTCTAGTACTCTTTCTAGTTTCTCCACATACATCATCTGCCTTCCCCAACTTACCATCACCAAAAATAGCAGTAGCCACCACAACCCTCCAACACCACCGCCACAACCAAGACGCCACTAACAACCCTCCAACACCACAAAACATCTGCGTTACAGATCTCGACCATCACCACCTACCACCACATCCCGTCTACCACTCTCAACTACTCTCTCTAAAATAACAAATCTGAGTGGATTTGTGATAGTGCGACGATGATGAGGAAGGTACGTTACACCGATCACGTTTTCACTCTCTTTAGCTTTTATCTTTATCTCTCTGCTTGGTGATGATGGCGGTGTGTGAAGGTGGTCATGGTTGGAGCTTTGACAGTGGTCATGGTGACTGTTGCGGTGGTAATAAGTGATGGTGGGAAGTTTGAGAAGATATGTATAATGTATGTGAGAGAAGCAGCGGATATATGCTTTATTGTTTGTTTGTTTGCAAACAGCAACAAAAACCAAATAAAAAAATAGAAAACAAAAGAAACGTGGCACAGTAAAAACTGAACAGGAGGCCCAATCACGATTTAAGACTGTTCACGTTCGATTTTGTTAGTATATAGAATATAAGTATATACACTAGTGTTTTTTAGGTTTTTTGTTTTATATATTTAATTTTTTTTACAATATATACTTTGCATTTTAATTATCAAAATGTTTAGCCCTTAATTTCTTTTAAATATATGAACCCTCTTTTTACCCGCTATACATTTTTAGTTCTTTAACGTACCTTTTATAATATTTAACTCATAACTTCCCTTGCTGCTACGTTTAATCTTCTAACATGCTCCAAAATGAAGACGTACAGGTTCACATTTGGTTAGTTAAATACTAGTACTTAAAAGTTTATTCACATTTTAACCGACCACACAAAGAACTTATTACAGAGATCCTTTTCAACACAAATAACCAAAATAATATCCAACTCCACATCTTATATGGTCATGCAACTACAAGATCAACTTAATATGGACATAATGGGTCCGACCGCATTGGACACAAAGATGTTTCCTTATTATGTTTGACGTTTCATGTTCGAAGTGATATTTATAGTAGTATCTAATATTTAATTCTATATACTTGTGGCCATAACAAACTCCTCGAAATTTTGGGCTTCTTATATCTTTTGTGGGAGAATTCGATTGCTTTAAACCAACCATTTTGACAATTACCTTTGACAATTGATCGAATATGGTATTGAAATTTATTCTTGAATTTTCAATTAATGATGTGAAAGAAGGAGATTTATATACTATTTTTACTTTTTTTTGAAAGGTTTAGATCAATGGAAATCCTTGTACAACCCTAACCTATTGGTCCCAAGTTCGAATCCCTACCCACACACCGGTGTCCTCCTTGCCTAAGCTCAAACCGTCACGGGGAATTTTTTTTTGTGGTGTGCATGAATCGAACCTGTGACCTCCCCCCAGGATGGGAACCCCTAAGGGAAAACCCACCCTACCTCAAACCAGCTGAGCTGGAGATCATTGGCATATACTACTACTTCATACTTATTTTTTTTAACAAAGAACACACACCTCCTAAATTTTTAATATATTTGGTAAGGAGCTTTTAAGAGTTTTTAAGAAAAATCACATACTCAATAAAAAACCTTGTTTGGTTGAAAGAGTTTGAAGCTTTTAGGTTAGGAGAAAAAACTCTATATTGAAACAATACTGGTAATAGCGTTTAAGAAAAAACTCATACTAGTTACAAACTTTTAATGAGTAAATGACACAAATAATCATTCTATCATAAAACAAATAAAAAAACACCCATACAACGCTTTTAATTAATGCCCATTTTGGTCATTTTATACATTTTATTAAAACTCTAGCTACTTTGTCAAACACCAAAATATATTTAAAAACCTACAAGTACTAGCTACCTACAGCTACCAGCTTCCAGCCACCAGTCACCATCTAGTTTTGCCAAGCATACCCTTTATGGGACTCTGTTCGTAATCGTACCACTTTAAAGTGGATTAACACATGATGCCACTAGCCCAAGTGGCAATCGACACATTATACCAGGGGCGGACCTAGTGTATAACTAGGTGTCGTGTCCGTTGCTGATCAACTTCGCGCGCGTAGTGGAAAATTAGTGGAAAATTTGGATTTTTTTACGAAATTTGGAAAACGTTGCTATTAAAATGAAAAAAATGAAAAATGTTACTACTAAAATTCATTTGTAAATCCGCCACTGCATTATACATTAGTTAACAAAATGTTTTAGCCCTTGTTTTCTTTATTAATGTTTCAACACTCTTTTTTACATGTCATGTAGTTATAATCGTAAACTTTGCTTGTTCCATATTATTATACTATTGTTCACCACAATAGTAACCGCCCAAATTGACATTAATAACCGTTTTTGGAGTGATCTCGTTCAAATCAAGTAGTTATTTCTTTAATTAAATCCTAGCCACAATAAAGGGGTGGTTATGGCCAAAATTTGGCAGTTTTCATTTTTGTTAATCAGTTTTTAGCTTCCTAAATTTTCTGCTCCAACTTCACCCACGTATTGGAGCAGTTATGCTTGAAGATGGTTTTTCTCTTTAAGTCAGAATTCTCCCCACGTCGTGTGTCTACCTGTATATTACCTCCAACACCCATGGCTCCCTCATTTGAATCATTTCTCCAGCCTTCTCTCATGGCTAAGAACAACCCATCTTCTTCTCCCAAGCTACAGTGGCATTAAAACCACTCCTCCTCACTACTTCCACTTAGATTTCATTCTCTCCTATCTCAACATCTCAATGTCGTGGTAAGTTTAATCTAACCGCATCTCATTTCATCCATCAATGATTCGATTCATTCTTTTATTCTATATATACATGTTAATTGATCCAATGATTTGAGATTTTTTTTTTCATTCATTTAGAAGACATAGAAGCATCAATTTGGTTTATACACAAATTGAAGAAATTAGGTTCACGTTGCTGAAAGCTCACTCAAAATGGTATGATCCGATCTAATTAGTTATCCGTGTTCTTCCTTTGTGGTTTTGATAAATACCTTTTTTGAGAAACAAACAACAATCAGAAGTATAATGTCCTGATTGGATTGATTTTTTTTAGTTTTTGCTGTTTTTAGTATGATCAAGTTTGTTTTTGACTAATTCTGCATATGTTTTGGCCTTTTGGGAATTGGATTACTGGAGATTCACGAGATTGGTTGGTACCCTATAGTCAAGTTAAATGCATGAACTCATGTTTTAAACTGTAAAAAGTAAGATTTCAAGAGTTATGTTACTCAGGCATTCAGCTTCATTTTGAAAGCATAAAACGGAAGTTAGTTACTCTTTTCTTTTGTGTAAAGTTACAATATCACATTATTTCTTGTCCATTCCTCAAGTTACTTTGCTTAGTTTTTGATATTCCCTTATATCTTATACTCAAGGATTTTTCAGGTATTGTAACAGTAGAGGAACCCCAGTGGAAATATTACATTCAAGGGTCAACTGTAAGCTAGATAATTCAGAATTAGATAGTTTGAATATATTTATGCAATAGTTATTAAAATATTGGTTGTATATTACTGCCCGATGTTGCTTTCTATGCAAGTTTTGTTTTAAATTTGTGTTTGTTCAACAAAGATTGTAAATTATTCGAAAGAATTTTGTGCATAATTGTCCAACGGTAACTTAGGTAAGTACTGCTCTTTTTCCAATCAATTATCTTTTATGATAGCATTTATGAATAGTTCATACAAGGCTCGGTGGTAATCAGAAGTTTAACAGTGGCAGGGGAAGCGTAACATCTGAAATATAGTAGACAAGTGGAACTGGATTTGAAGCAAAGGATAGGCTTTGAATTTGTTCACTATGTTTTATACTTCTATATGCTTGTACAAATTCTCTAAATCAATTTCATAAAGGAGTGATAAAGAAGCCAAAAAATGAGTAAATCCTTTGTTTTTTCAGTTGTTGATATCATGAATCTACTTTTTATTTGTTTGAACTATAAATCATCACTTGCTTTCTTTCTATGAACCGGCACATACTCATGCTTAGTGGTTACCCTAAACTTTATCAACATTGCTTTTCTTTTTAGTTTTAAAGAATATGAAAGTAGCTTACACTCAAGAGTTTTGGGGTTTCAAAGTTGTCTGCAATCAAATTTTGTACAAGGGCAGTTAGCCATTTACCACTCCACTCCTATAATACTGGGACTTGCAGTAGAAAACAGTTGTTCTCCATCCCCACTATATAAAGACGTGAGATTGAATAGAGACGAACGCGTTGTTCTCCATCCCCACTATACTTAGACCACCAATTATTATTGTAACATATATATACACATTAAAGACGTGAGATTGAATAGAGACGAAGGCGAAATTCAATAAGGTATTCTATTTGATTAATTTCGAATTGGGTTTTGTTTACTTTAAGGAATTATGAACTGTGGTTTGTGCAGTTTGATGAAATCTTAATGTTTTTTCCAATTGATTTTGCATTTTCAACCAATGGCAGCGGCGCCACATCCGGCTCTTCCTATTCGCACGCTTCTAGGGTTTTTGGTTACGTGATATTGGTGGTGGGCATATAAGATTTAGGATTAGTGAGATTTATAAGAAGGATGATGCAAGGAAGATAGGGAAAGAGGTTTGTGTCCTTAACGTAACCTTACCTATATTCATTATAGAAGCTACTACTTTGTATTCATTCTCAATTTCTCATCATTTGTGTTTGCATAAATCATCAATTCTAATTAAGTTCTCAAGTTTTTGCATACGAACTGCTTGATAAAATGCCCAAATGAAAAAGGCTTTCTTAAGTCAAAGTTACTTCATTTGGTTGTCGTAGTGATGTTGAAAGAAAAGTTTTCTGAATATGGGAATGTCACAAGTGTTGTGATTATGAAGGATTCTGATGGGGGTCAAGAGGTTTCGGGTTTGTCAACTTTGAGTCGCCTGATAGTGCAAAGAAGGCCATTGAAGCTCTAAACAGTGCAGTAATCGGTAAACATAAGCCTCAACTTGAATTTGTTTATATTTTGTACATTGCGTTGCTGTTTATAAGGTTTTGAGTGACTAATTTGTATATGAAAACAGGTTCTAAAGAGTGGTTTGTTGCACACGTTCCCTCCTTTTTCGCTGGTAACCTACTGTCTCCCCCAAATAAATCTATGATGAAATTAGAGCACTTGGTCTCCTTTTTATCTAACAGATGAATACAGAGATCCCTCTGTCCTTCTTTCCAGTAAACGAGTCCACCGCCACACCAATCCCCTAAACGTCACCACTGTCGATGAGGTTGGGCCTCCCTACCTCCTCCGTCGCCGTTTTCTTCTTATTCTATAGCTTCAGCCTTTCAAGCAACCAATAATGTCAAATACTCATGAAAATTATCATAAGAGGTTCAAGATTGTCGAAGGTGACAACGACAATAGGCTTAAATCCCTAATCTATCGGCGGTTACCAGGTACGGATATGATTAATTTTGCTGTTTTCGTACAATAGATTAGGTAATCTATCGGCCGTCGGCGGATACCATATGAATCTTTATCATTAAAGTAACTTTTTTTGTTGATTTCAGGTGTTCGGGTTTCTTTTAGTGAGAGATTCTTTGTCTTGGCAATGCTGCAAAAAAACTGCTTGGAGATGCTCAAAATGCGTCACTGAAACAAGTAACTTTGATCTCTAAAGTATCATAACTCATAATTATTATTTTATTTGTTGTTTTTCATTAAAAGGGTCCAACAGATTTATATTCTTTGGATTTATTTCATAATTATGATATTGGATGCTCATTAAATCAATGGATTTGGACACCATCAACAAACCTATTTTGATCATATAATTTGTTTCGGTCTAACTACCATTTTGGTGTATTTGGAAAAGTCGGAATGAAGCGGTGTTCTCTCAGAAACAATGTTCGCTGCAGAGTATTATTGGTGAAATCAAGTCGAGAAGTTATCTTTGGGTAAAGGCAAGGGCGAAACAAAATGGTTGGGTTGGGAAAAGTGGCGAGCGTTTAATTTTTAAACATCGGATGGTTATTAAAGTATATAGTGTTGTCATCCGTTGCATTATATCAGGTCGTGGAAGAATTCACTGCTGCAATCAGGTTATAAATGAGGCGGGGGTCGACGTCGTTAGAGCAATCAGAGGGGTGGTGGGGATCGGGTTGGGCGCAGCGTGTTGGCTGGATAATTGGGCGTGGAGGTTCCTCTGGCGTCTCGGCTTCTTCCTGTCATTCTCGCTGCAGAAAGGAATAAACATGTTTTCTGGTGCGGAACGGGTGTCATCAATTGGGTCGAGTTGGGTTTTGGGCTGGGTCGTTTCTGGGTTGGGGGCTGCTGCCACTGCAGAAGTTGGGTTCGGGGCATTCATTAGCTGTCAATATTAACAGCTGGAAAGATAAATGGGTCTGGGGTTGAGATGGGTCGGGCGGGTTTGAAGTAAAAGAACTAAAGAAGGAGCTGCAACTTATGAGGCATAATAGTTGGCGAAATCAAGGCACGAAGTCTTTAGTGGGTAAAAGCTAGAGCGATACAAGGCGGATTGAGTGGGGATAGGTGACAAGCTTTAATTTGTCAAACATGAAGCTTAATGCAGAAGTGTAGTTTGTTAATCTTGTGTTTTAGTGCAGTATTAGTGCAGAAGCCTTAATGCATAAGCTTTAGTGCAGTAGTTAGTACATGTAAAATTAGGTGATGAACTTATTGTGCTTCTTGTATATGGGTGATTGCTAGTATCCCGCTAGCGTTGGTGAATATTAAGAATTTTTGTTGGCCGTTCAAAAAAAAAATGTCAGCGAATTTCATGGTTGTTGGACATCGTATGCCTAGATGTGCATTCACGGGATCTGCATCACTTGAACTTATTTAGCCGATGGTAAAATGAGATACATTTTCACAGTCGTGTTTTTTCAAGTGTCATAATTTATGCTTATGTTACATTTGTTAATGTTGAATCAATTTCTAAGTTCATTTGGGTGAACAGAATGTAAAATTTATTAACATAAGTAAGTTCATACATCATATAAAAAATAATAAAATATAAGAAAATGATAACATAAACACAAATACGTTTTATTTATTTCTAAACTTATAACGGATTATTATAATATTATATGCTCACTCGCAAGTCAGTGCTAATTTTTATTAGTCTTACTATTTTCATAGACTTGTACTTCAATAATCAACTTACAAAAAATAATGTTTTGATTACCTTAGTTTACTAAATGTATACATATTGTTTATTGTTCATACGACTATACCAAAATTAGTAATAATTCATATATGTCATTAAATGTTTGAAGCTATTTTCTTATTGTTTATTTTTTTCCTTAAAAATTTCGGATTATACACAACAAAGCCTGTTAAATTGTGTCACTATTTTAATAAAATTTGAGTTAACATGTACGAGAATTAATCAACTTCTGTGCCTACTAATCTCAGTTGGATAAGACGTTAGCGAGGTATTCAATATACACATAGTTTGAATGTTGTAAATTTCTCATGTAAATTCTCAAACCGTCCCAGCGGACGGGTATAGTACTAGTTTAATATTGGTACCATAATGATAAAATGATAAAGAAGGTAAAGGAAGGGGGAAAGGATAAATTATTAAAAAAGCAGCAAGTTTTTAAATACGTTCTTTGTATAATAATAATTTAAGAAAAAAATATGATATAAGCAATATACATAGTTTAAGTGTTAAACACATAGTTAATCCATTACTATATGCTTATCTTATATTGTTACTTTTATATCCTATCTGTGACTAATTATCACTTGGCTTGCAAGGTATGTACATGCATATCTATTCACTTTATATGAACGATCGTTTGCCGTTTAAAAAAAAACGAACCGGTAGTTTACCATACTGTCCATATGACCATATCTACTCAAAATATTTTACAACTTTGAGGGGGTTATTGTGATTGTTGAAACACAGAAATAGACTTGTTTGGATGGACATGAAAAATATGAAGGAAAAATGGAAATAAATAATCTCAACTATCAACTATTGGCCAATAACAGTCCAATTACGAAAATCACCAATATTGGTCCCAACTTTCGACATATTGGAAAACCAACGGACCCAAACTAACGGGCTTTGAGGGGGTTATTGTGATGCTGACGTGGCATGCCACGTAGGATCATTTTTGCCACGTGGCATGCCACGTATGATCATTTTGCACGTAGGATGCCACGTATGATCATCTTGCCACCTAAGCATGCACGTCAGCATCACACTAACGGAGTTAGCCTCCGTTAGTTTGGGTCCATTGGTTTCCAATACGTCGAAAGTTGGGACCAATATT
>JAUTDX010005670.1:0-29604 GCA_030844895.1 Ambrosia x helenae
CAAAAATCTTTTTTGAGTTTTTGTATTAATGAAGAAAATGAAAACAGAAAGCAGTAAAATTTTTGTGATTTTTTGGCAAGAGGATCATATTAGTTTGCGAGAAATCTAATCACACCAATGATCTTTAATATATTATCATAAAGACAATGTGAGATTCAGCAATTTCTGATATTGCTATCCACATAAACTCACATGCAGACCGTTATGCAGTGCTTTTAAAATGTTAGGCGTTAAGTGTATTAAAACTAACAAGCTTATGGTTCCCACACACACGACATACTCCGTATCAAGGAATTTGCACAAAGCTTCTCGTAACGAGTGATTATGCCATTGTTATCCGTTATTTACAAGATACGTGGCACAGAGGTGTACCGGTCAGCAAATCAATGTTACAAAGCAACATGCGCACACGTACCAGATTGAGGCTTATATCAATCATGGTTTTCATCATAGATATGATACGATGCATTAAATGATCTTTGATCATTGTCATACATGAAGTTCCTCATTCGGCAACTTTAGGATTTGGCATATTTGCTCTTTTTGCAAATATCTTGACTGAATCTAGGTCCGTAAATTAATACGACAAAAGAGCAGTCAAGATACCCTAGATAACAATTAACATAACAACCTGAATCCTCAGATTTTGGCAACCCTATCAAACGAAAATACGGTACTAAGACCATATGCCCATGAGGTGTTCAGCCACTAGCAAGTAGTTCGTTATGTTTATATCACTAAGGCTCGCATTAATAAGTCTACAAAGCCTACCAGCACATCACACAAAATCATCACACACCCTATTATTCATTCCAATTCTTTAGCATATGATAGATCCTCACTGATGTACTATCATTTCCTCTTTTTCTCCAGGAAAAATCATTTTGCATTTTCTGATTTTTATAGCTTTTCAAATTTTTCAGTGTTTTTTGTTTTTTCGAAAAGAAATGCTCCCCCTAAAATTAAAAACATATTTTTGGATTTTTAATTTTTTGAAAAGAGTAAAAACAAAATAAAACTTGATAAACCGATGAGGAGTCTAATCTTTCCTTTCTGTTATACCATTAGCTCGTAATAAAAATCAAATCGTGATTTTTCAAAAGCTTTGGTAAAAAGATCAGCTCTTTGGTAATCAGTGTGGATTTTGACCATGTCAATCAATCCTTGGCATAGCAATCCCGAATAAAGTGATACCGTACTCGGATATGCTTAGCTTTTAGAATGATTAACAGTGTCTTTAGTGAGTACAATAGCTGCTTCATTATCGCAATGAATGGGGGTTCTAAGAAATTGCAAACCATTGTCGCGCATCTGTTGTTATATCCTAAGCACTTGTGAACATTAACTCAAGGCTGACACACATTCTGCTTCACACATAGATAATGCAAATGAAGTTTGTTTCTTGCATTGCCAGGTCACGAGCCTGCTCCCCATAAATTGACATCCAGCAGTAGTGGATTTGGTGTCAATATCACAGCCTGCTTAATCTGTATCACTAAAGGCAATAATGTCAAAGTATCATCATTAGGATACCATAACCCGCGTGATGGAGAACCCTTCATATAACGTAGGATTCGTTTAACTGCAGTGAGTTGACTCTATTTCAGCTTCGATTGAAAACGAGCACAAAGACATGTTGCGAACATTATATCCGGCCGGGAAGCGGTTAAGTACATCAAAGATCCAACGATGGCTCGATATGTAAAAGGATCAATAAGCTTTCCCTTAGCATCAACTCCAATCCCGTGATTGGGTTGTATGGGAATATCAATTGACTTTGAATCCTCCATCTGGAATCGGCTCAAGACTTCGGATATGTATTTCATCTGGTGGATGAAAATCCTCGTCGGCAATTGATCTACTTGCAATCTAAGAAAGAATTGCATTTCTCCCATAGTTTTCATCTCAAAATTTTCCTGCATAACCTTTTCGAATTCCCTGCAGAAAGAATCATTAGTAGAACCAAATATAATATCATCAACATAAATCTGTACTAGAAGCAAGTCACCCTCTGTTCATTTCGTGAACGGGGTACATTTAACTAGTCATCTCTTGAATCATTTGGATAGAAGATATGTGCTGAGCTCCTCATACCACTATCTTGGGGCTTGGTGCAAACCATACAATACTTTGTTTAGCTTGTAGACCTTATCTGGTGGATAGGATCCTCAAAACCCGGTGGTTGCCCGACATAACCTTCTTCCTTTACCACACCATAGAGAAAAGCACTCTTGACATCCATCTGATACACCTTGAATTTCATGTATGATGCTATACGCAAGAAACATTCGGATTGCTTCAATGCGTGCAACAGGTGCATAGACTTCATTGTAGTCAATTCCCCCCGTCTGACGAAAGCCTTGTACTACCAATCGAGCTTTGTTCCATACAATCACTCCTCTATCATCTTTCTTGCACTTCAAAACCCATTTGGTGCCAATCTTCTTTCTGTTTGGTGGTAAATCTGTTAACGTCCAGATTCCTAACTTCTTGAATTGTTAGAACTCTTGCTGCATTGCATCCACCATGATTCGTCTTGTAAAGCTTCCTTGTAAGTCCGAGGCTCAACCTGCGAAATATAACATGCAAAAGACCAATCATTTTGATCACCTGATTTTTGAATTTTAGTATACAGGCAAGGGCTCCAATATTCTCAGTCGATGATGCACGTCTGAATTGTCCTCACGTCATCACACTGCTTCCAGGATCACCAATAACTTGTTCTAACGGATGAACCCTATGAATCCGAGATTCCGGATGTTCAAGAACCGAATCCGAGATTCCGGCGGAATCACTGTTTGAACATTCAACTTCTCCGCCCTATCCAGATCATTACACGTATTCGATGAAGATGGAATATCTGGATTTGGGTTCACTAGAGGTGATATTGTAGAATTATCCAAAGCTGCTTCACTAGTAACTTCATCATCGTCTTCCGACTCAGAAGAATCAAACGTTGTAGAAGCTTCTTGAAAAATCTCTTCCTCTGGTACAGGAGCATTTAGCATCATTAGAAGCTGTAGAGGAGTTACAATGATCGGCACGCATTAACGGTGAAGTCACTGCGTTCTCACACTCGTAATATAATCATAAAACAGCCTCTATAACCAAGCTTTATAGATTTAGTGACTCAAATAATTCTTTGTAGTCAAACATCCAATCGGGCCCATTTCCAGGAGCATTCTGAGTGTAGCGTTGAACATCCACATTTGCCCACTCTTTAAATTGTCTAGTTCTTTTGTTAAACACATGTTTAAGTGGGTTTCGTGTATCCAACAAAATAACCTTCTTCAGCCTTTGCTCCAAATTTCTCTATTGGATTCAGCATCGTACATGGTGCCTTGAATGGCTCTAGAAACTCTAAATTCGGCTGACTTCTGTTAAGCAGCTCATAAGAAGTCTTTCCAAACTTCTTCACTGTAACACACGGTTCAAGGTATAACATGCTGCATGAATAGCTTCATTCCAGAAAATAACCCGCAGATTAGAATCTGCATGCATAGTTCTAGCCGCTTCAATTAGAGTCCTGTTCTTTCGTTCTGCAACACTGTTCTGTTGTGGAGTATAAGGTGCACTGTATTCGTGATGAAATCACTTCTCTTCACATAATTCATCCATCATGGAATTCTTAAAATTCATCCCGTTGTCACTTCTGATTCGTTTAATCTTCAAACCATAAATGTTCTCCAACCGAGCAAACAGAATCTTCAAATTGTTGAACGTTTCACTCTTGTGTTGCATGCACATCACCCACGAAAACCTTGAATAGTCATCAGTAACCACAAGATAGTGAAGATCTCCGTTGATATTCTTACGCTTCACTGGTCCAAATAGATCCATGTGTAGACGTTCAAGTGGAATGCTAACAGATTTTACTTTCTTGGGTTTGTGGAAATGTTTGTCCTGTTTTCCTTTCTTGCAACTAACACATTTATCATTCAAATGAAAATGCTTAACATTCACTCCCTCTACTAGCCCATTATTCACCAAGTTATTCATTTTCTTAGGTGAATATGCCCATCCGTATTTGCCACATAATCGATTCTTTCTCGGTAGCCTTAGATAGAAAAACATGTCACTTGTCCTTATGTAGTGGTAGCTATGCTCATGTCAAGAATGTACAAGTTGTTCACTCTTGGAGCCTTAAGCATAATCCGCTCCTTAGGTATCTCAAAACCAGGCTTCAAGATATAACAAGACTTATCATCAAAGTGTCTTGTAAACTTCGTATCACAAGTTTCTTAGAAACATTCTTTGGTGGAACTTTCCTGATTACCTTGTCAGATTTAACAGACGTAGGTCCAACAGATGATTTAGCATTCGGTTTTGGAAAAACCTTTTGCCTATCATTCGCTGTGTTGACCATAAGTTTCTTCCACTTCTTCTCCATAGCAATTCGATTACGATTGTCATAAACAATCGGTTGGTTTCCTCTTTGATAAACATTTGGTTTGTTATAAAATTGCTTTTGAGAATAAAATCGCCTTTGAGGATAACTAACATTCAGATTTCAATGTTGTTGCATATACTCACCTCTTGCCTTTTTCATCTTACGTATGGATAGTGAGCAAGTAAATGCCCTCTCTCTCCACACTTAAAACAGGCACGATACTCTTCAAATGAGTAATTGTGATGATAGTTAGCGAATGAGTTAACCCGGTATTGATCATTAATACACTTTCGTCTGAAACTCTTCGGAGCAGGCTCCATTGAGTAAGCAGGTTCAATAAATCCGTTAACTTTATCCTTTGGCTTGACAAATTCAGTAACATGAACCTTTGATGGTTTTGAATTATCACCATACAGTCGCTTAATCAATTTAGGTAGCATATCATTGGTCCATTCAGATTTTGGAAACCAAAGTGTGCTTTCTTGCCAAATTTGATCTATTTTAGAATAATTTGCCAACTGTATAGGATACTCATCATCAGAAATTATTTTATTAGATCCTTCCATCTGATAAAATACTTTCACAGGTTTGTCATTCGACTCATTTTTCTCACATTTCTTAACTGAATGATTTTGATTATTTACAACTTTTGGAGGATGTTGAATCTTAGGTGTTGAACAACCCTCATTGGTTCGAATGTGATTTTCCAAAGGAATATCAACATTCTTCCTAGGTTCCCCATCCTCTGAGTCTGAATCATTAGTTACAACAACTACTCCCTTCATCATTCAATCCCAAAATTGGTCTCACGTCAGAATTTGGATCACCAACACTAGAAGTGTTTGATCCATTATCTGATGTGGAATCCAAACATTACTGAACTCTCCGGTGTCACATCATCAAGATTGTGATTTTCAAATAACACCGGGGATGTAACAGATTTATATACATCGGATTGAATGTTTTCTTTAACTTGTTTCTCAACAATATGGTCTAAGACATAGGACACATTTCTGTAACTCTCTAATTTCTTGTTGACCTTTTCAGAAAAACATTTTAGTTTGCCATTTCAAGTTTTGTTTCTTCAATTTCATTTATATAGTTTTTAATGGCAATCTGTTTATTTGAAAGTGTTTTTGTTAATTCTGAAACATCTTTCTTATAGCTTTCTAGTGTTTTATTTTAAGCTCTTTCACTTTTTCTATAAGACTCAATGGCAGTTTTAGCACTTTCAAGTTTGTACTTTAAGTGCTTAATCTCCCCCTCAGGCCTATCACATTTACCACAATACTTATCACTAGAAGATGAGTTAGAACTTACCGGTTTTGGAGCATCTGTCCTAGCCATTAAAGCAAAATGAGCTTCCTTTCTTGCGACGAACTTGGAGTAAACAACTTTTGTGAAAGTGTCATCCACCATGCAAGACTTCTTCGTCATCAGAAAATCCGCTTCAGAAAGAAGTTGCTCAACATCATTATAAAGTGAATTAATACTTGATTCTGAATCAGCTTCGCTTTCAGTATCAGAATAGACAGACTCTTGATCTTCAGAGACATCAGCAACAGAATCAACAATCATCTCTGAAACAGCTTCTTCAACAACTGGTTCCTCAACCTTTTCAGGAACAACCTCTTCAATTACCTCTTCAATCACCACCTTCTTTTCAAAGTCCTATCCTATCATCAACTCCTCGCTAACCACTTCTTGTGCAAAACATGCAACATTCCCAGTGACTTCTTCAACACCCTTTTGCATGTTGTTCCAATAAAACCCTTTATTTTGTTGAATAACCAAAGCTTGATTCCCATTTTGCTTTTGAGTGTTTGGTGTATACACGGTTACAAGAGTTCTATCACGGTTTGGTGTTGTTTGAGTTTGGTTAGATGTAGATGCTTGTTTTTGGTTGGTATTTTGGGAGGTGTTTGTCGGTTTTGGTAATTGTTTTGATTTTGATAGTTGTTGTCTTGGTTTGGAAAGTAACTTGGTTTTGTGCTTGGCGGTTTTGGTAGTTTGAATTGAATGGGTTGCGTTTTCCTTTTTGTTTAGGTTGGGCACACTCTCGAGCAAAATGTCCTTTGGTTCCACAGTTAAAGCACGTAACTTTCGCCTTGTTGAAACCATAAGTAGTATTTGGCAAAGTCGCCAGATCAGTTCTACCTGTTTTCCCAATAAACTCTGTCGCCCTTCTCATAACACTAGCAAATGCCCATTGAATGTCAATCAATTCCATCTCTTCCTTGTCAATTTGGGCATAATCCTCATTTGTCAGATTGTTGTTTCCAATCTGACTAGCAACAAGTCCATTGTATGAAGCAACCATTGCTGAAACCAAAGCAATATGCTGTTGGGCTACTTCACCAGTCACATTGCTCATGTTAGAAGTTTATAACACGATCAGACTTGAGCTTGATGAATCTTGACTAAGAACCGGTGTAGCTTGTTGAGTCATGTTTACCGGTGTTGTTCGATAATAACTAGAAGCTTGCAATGGAGGTTTAGTTGGTATGTAAGATGGTCCGAATGACACACCATAGTAACTAGCTGCATTGTTTGGTTCAACACTTGACATAAATGCAGTTTGTGATGCAATACTCACACCTCTACTCGAAATAGAAGAAGTTGAAGAAGTAGCATAATAAAGTTCCGGATTCTATGGAATCTGAGATATTTTTGCCTTCCTTCTCTCTTCCATCTCTTTATTCTCCAGCTTCTGAATGAACTCACTGATCGACCAATATTGAAAAGAATCTTTTTCTTTCAATACCTCAACATGTTGATTCCAATACGGCGGAAAAGTATCTGCAAACTTCTCTACAAACCTCCGTCATCGGATAAGCAATCTCATAGTTCGATAATTCAGATAACAGATGAAAGAATCTAGGAGTAAGTTCTTTCAAAGTCTCATTCCCAACATAACGGAAATTTTCAAACTCTTTCTTTAATTCTTCAATTCTCAATCTTCTAGTGTTCTCATTTCCATCATTTCTACTCCTCAATGCATCCCAAAGTTGTTTCGAAGTAGAACACGGTCCAATATGATGTAACAAATCAGTAGTCAATGCCTGAGATAAACTGCGAATATGCTTTCTTCTCAGCTGCATACTTCTTTTTCTCATCATCCTTTAGGTCCTCAAGTGATATCCGTGTGGTTAAGTTTTCAATTGTTGGTGCTACATACCCTTTCACTATCATTTTCCATGCCTCTCCACGATCTAACCCCAATCCTTCAAGATGAGTCTTGAACCTTCTTTGCCATGAGTGATAATCAATCATATCTAACAACTTTGGTGGTCTGTTTCCATTTCCTGAAGGCAAGTCATTAACCAAGGTTGTTATGGCATTGGTGGTTTGAGTCTGAACTACTACTGCTGCTGCAACTCCCCAATAGTCTGGAATTTGTTGTGGAGGAGGTCTAACAGTAGGTTGTGATGAACTTGATACGCCCCAGTAATTCGGTATCTATTGTGGTTGTGTGTTTCCGTTATTAGCTGCAACTGCCCACGGGTTCATAGGTGTTTGTTGTGGCTGTGGTTGAGTCATAACAGGTCTCGGTGTCATAGGTAATCCCCAAATGTTGTCCATGATGAATAAAATCCCAACACTTAGAAAAATTTAGAAAATCAGCAACTTGGTTCGACCTACGTGGAGTCGAATGAACAAGAAATGATAGGTTCGACCTCATATACAAGCATGAATGGAAAACTATCAATCTATTTCTTGGTTCGACCTCAGGTGAAACTGGTTCGACCTCTCAACACTCGAATGAACAAACACAACACTAATTCGACCTTAAAAACCACTTGATTCGACCTAAGACCAATTGATTCGACCTAGACTTGACTGATTCGACCCATAACTTGACTCCTTCGACCTATCAACATCTTAATACGACCCGACCCATTTCAAAAATCAATTTCCCTCAAAAATCAACGATTTCGATCCGAATTTTTCAAAAGTTGTTGGATTTCAATGAAATTAAGTAGTTTATGAATCGGATTGATAGGAGGTCAAGTTTTGTGAAATAAATTTTTGATTTTAACTGTAAAAACTAGTCCGAATCAATCAAAATCCATGTTCTTTGAAAGTTCATGCAAAACAACAAAAATTTAGGTGTATTTGATGAAAAATCTGACTGATTTGTATCAATTTGCAGTTTTGTGATTGACAAAACAATACAAAGATCACACAAGTATGAGCAAACTAGGTGTGGAAACCCTAATTCACATGCAAAATGATATCAATCAAGATTAGAACACAATAAGATCCATTATCAATCCAATTTTCATTAATATAAAAGATATAATCGTTACAAAGACTAATATTAATGAAAATACAACTTTTCAAAACCTTCTAGACTCTCCTAGAAACACACACATTAACACACTTGACCAAATGACCGAATGTTGTGTTGAAACACAACTTAAACATATATATAGCCTGCACATTCGACCCTTACAGAGTTCGAATGGCTCGGTTCGACCCCTCGAGGGTGCGAACCAGAAATGACATAAACTAACAAACACAATCGACCTAATAACAAAATACATTCGACCCTTATCAAGTTCATTCGACCCCCGACCTGGTCGAATGGACAATCAACATAACCAAAATCTTCAAACTTTGACAATAATGTACAATCGAAAGCGATAGCCACAATATGTATCAACACGTCCACCCATCATACGTCTACCTTGTTCATACTTGTGGTCATACGTGTTACATCATACGGGTTCAAATTCATACGCGTGGGAATTCGTCATACGTATACCAAATTCTTCAAACGTGTGAGTTTATCCTTTCATATGTGTGAGCTCTAGAGTTAGTCAAATTTTGACAAGTTTCAGGTGTGACTTTACCAAAACATCATTTATTTTTCAGATATCATTCCAATCACTATGAGTTGGAATTATCTTACCCAAGTTATCCATCTCGAGCATATTCAATAACAACCGACCCCACAAGTCCAACATCCATATGTTGTTGCTAAAGCTATAAACCCTCCGCAGTAAGCAAATGCGGTTACACATTATTGTCCGTGTTCTGCCCACCTCAGCAGCAAATGCCTGTGTTGCAAATTCCTAGGCTATGATTTCATCAACAAGCCAAGTTCTGAGGGTGCATCAAATGATGAAAAATAACAACGAAGCAGATAGCAACAACAAGGCTCCAAAGATAGAACACCTTAATGCATATCCATCCTGGAATGGGAGAATACAGAGGCACATAGAAGGGATTGATGCGGAGATCTGGGACTGGGTAGAGCATCCACTAGTTAGAACGTTACAGGAAAATTCAAATATACTGGTGGATATTTCACAGATGAGTGACGATGAGAAGAAGACTTACAAAAATGAGAGAAAGGCATTCTCCATTCTGACACAGGCACTACCAAAGGAGATCTTACATCAGTATGACGTATGGGAGAATGCTTATGATCTTTGGGCGTTATTAAAACAAAGGTGTGAAGCTGATGAACGAAAATTCAAGATCAGGCAGGATCAGCTGAAGAAGGAATTTGAAGCCTTTAGCTATATCGGACAAGCGACACTCAGAGACATGTAGTCACGATGTTATCATCTCATGAGTGAATTACGTAAGTTTGATCTTAAATATACTTCTTTTGAGCTAATAGAATGTTTTGCAGATACACTTCCACCTCAATGGATGCATTACGTGGATTTGATGAAAAAAATGGGTCAGTATGAAACCCTACCTATTGGGGTGTTTCTGTTGAAGTTAGAGAACATAGAGATTGAGGAGTCCAAGAAAGTAAAGTAAATTCCATTATCATAGAACCATGAGCTATATCATGCTGCTACTCCTACAACCTATGTAATTACTACCATTAAATAAAAAAGTTCTGAGTAAGAATTCACAACGAAATCGTCTTCACACAGCTTGTTTAAATATTCAATAGAAGTTGCTCCATGTGTAAGATCAATAATTGTACCTTAGGATCCTTTTATGTATTTTCAACCAACAAGGAAGCCTTTGCAAATTTACACTTATGGAGATAAGGGATAAACCTCCATCCTCTCCCGGTATTATGCAATATATTCTTCAGGATCTGTAGTCCAATCATAAAATTTCATTGTGGGAGTTTGAAATCTCTTAGGGATCTTAGCGTTGGCATTCCCTGGTACAAATATTAAGATCCTCTTTGACTGCTTCAACTCCTCTATATCCTTGAGCAACATCTGATTGGTTATTTCTGTTAATCCATTTGATCTTTAATCTGTCTAAACATAGAAATAATTTCATTATTAGAAATAATTATAGGATCCTTGTCAGTCAAACTTGATCATGAAGAGTAAGGTTGGGATGTTGGCTTTTGGGCAACATCATTCTTCTTTTTGAAAGTTTTTGGAGGCTGAGGTAGGGATCTATTTCTTCCAGAGGTTGAGGATGGAACAGAGGATGAAACAGATTTCGGCTGGGAAGACATTTCGATAATAAAATGTGGAAAATAATGAATGAAAAATGATAAGAAACTTTAGACTAAAAGCACCACTTGCCCCATGGTGGGCGCCAAATTGTTTTGGTCAAAAATTACCGTAGTAACTTGGTGATCAAATTAGTTAAGTGAGGTAGTGTGCTTTATGTAAAAATCTAATTATTGAAATAAGGATTCTGAAACAATAGTTAAGATCCCAAATAGGAAATAGAATTAATAATAAAAAGCTAATTGTTGTTTGGAATAAATCAATGTAGCGAAGTAAATGATTGAAAGTAAAGTAGAACACAAGATTATGTTACGAGGAAAAGCCCTTGATCTTCTTATAGAAGATGATCTCTCGCATAAAAACCCGAGAGCCGACAACGATCTAGCTCCGATCTATTACTAAAAAATAATTACAATGGTGAGCAATGATATTCGATGGCTATGTGTTACAAATGTGTGCAGTGTGAGTGTTGTGTGTTTCCTATCATCGAAGTCGTGCCATTTATACAAGAAAAATGAACATTAGCTAGTCTAACTAACTAAGCGATATTTTCGGGATCCTTAGTTGAATCCCTCTTTGAGTCCAACTAGTCGTTAAGTCATCTCCATACGTCTTCATAACTTCCTTTCCCAGTTTAGTGGGAAGACTAAGTCTTCATTCTAGTTGTACCTGCAATAGATTAGAACATAGAAACAATCGAGGAGGTTATTAGCAAGTATTTAGGACACTGAAATGTATCAATATCCCCAATATACTTGATGTTCAAGATCCCAAGTATTACCATTATTCATGATCTCGAGCCACAAAATTTACCCCAAACAGTAACCAACAGGGATAAAACCTGATATCTGTTGAGAGAGAGAGAGAATGAGAGCAATTGGTGAGGGGGGAGTGATCAAAACAGTCTGTAATTTGAAATCTAAATGATGTAAATCTTTGTTGACATCGTCTACTTATCCATGACAATACTGTAGTTGTGATTGATCAAGAAGGAAATCCAAAAGGAACTTTAGTTTTTGGTGCGATTGCCTGTGAATAGAGACAATTAAATTTTACGAAAATGCTCATAACATTATAATTGATGTGTGTTAATAAATATTAATGTTATCTTTACTTATTAGTATATTTGCTATAATTAGAAATCATTTTTTTAATCAAAATAACACACAATTCACTCTCATGATCCAATCAAGATATATTTGATGTCAAATCAAATTTTGTAGTATATTTGAAATAAGATGAGATATTAAGGTAAGAATTTTAAAATCAACAAGATATATGTAGCTTTATGTAAAAAAAATGTAATGTACGAGTTGAATAGACTCACGTCTTATACAGATTGAATAAATATATAAAAAAAAATCAGTTAACACAAAAAGTCAACAAGATATGTTTTTAAAGAATAAACTTTGATGTATGATTTATTATAATAACAATTTACTTTATTTTCTATTTACTATCGGTAGTAAACGTGTGCAATACACTATTGCTATTCATTGATATTAACCAGATTCGAAAAATAATAAAAACACTATTTTTAATAGATGATATGATATTTACATATGACATTCTTTCGAATCATTTATTAGAAATACAATTATTAGTTGCTATATAATACTAATAATCATAAAACAAAATATTCTATTCTTCGAGTACTTTTGAATTTTGAAATAATCGTACATTGTTATTGCAAAAGAATATAGGTATGTATTTTTTATTTGTAGAAAATCTATGTTCATAGGCTTGAACTAGGGGTGAGCACATGTTGGCTCGGTTCACTTTTTACATATAATCAAAACCAATAATTGAAGTTTGGTTTTAGGAAAAATCAAACCGAAACTAATCAGTTAAGTCGGTTCGATTAATTTGGTTAATATGTGAGTTCTTGATTCGGTTTCGGTAAAGTTCGGTTAATTACCAAAACAAAACTTATGCAAAACTACAAACTTAAAATAATTAGTCGAGTGTTTGAACCTTTATCAAACATACAAATACATGAAAACTTATAAAAATACATGAAAAACCCCAGAAATACCCCCATAAATACACGAAAATGTGTTTCAAATACATGGAGATACATGATATACACATGAAATACATGAAAATATGTTTCAAATATATGGATATACATGAAAAACAAATAAATATATAAACATTGGATCGATTTCGGTTATTTCGGTATGGAAGAAGAATAAACTAAAACCATAACCGAATGATTCACTTTTGGAGATATCTTAACCATAACCAATTGGTTAAAGCCGGTTTTAGTTAGTTTCAATTTAGGTGGATTTCAAGTTTTGTCGGTTATCAATTTTCGTATGATGATCCCTACCTAAAACCTTCGTTCTTCATAGTAAGGAAATTTTCAATCGCACATTAGTACATGTAGGCTACAAGCTTCTTGACGGTTATATTTAAGTGACATATTACTTTATCAAAATTTAAAAATCGAAAAGTATAAAATGCAACTTATAATACATAGCTACTTTATGAGATCCGAATCTTATCTATCTTTAATTTTATTATTAGGTAATTGATTAAACTTAACATAATATTCTTTCGGTCCTCGACACTTATGATGTTGGCATATTATAATCTTTCATTTGCCTACGGTTATAACTTCATTTTGGGGTGGTTCCAAACAAATATTTGATTTACGTTTTACACAAAAATAAATAAATAAATAAATAAATAAAATACCTTTGTCGACAAAATACTCCCAATTTTTTCATTTACAAATGGTTCTTATCCTACAAATAACTCTTAACGTGAAAAGTGAAGAAAGGTATTTTTTTTGAATTTTTTTCCCATATTGTTAAACATGTACTTTAGTACTGAAATAAAAAAAACAAAAATTTGGTGTAGAGTAATTACGTAATTACTTAGTGTAAATTACTATAATTACTCTAATGAGGTAATTATGCTAAAAAAAATTGTATTATTTATCTTGAAAACATGTTTACGCAGTTGGAAAAAAAATTAAAAAGAAAAAAATCCCCTCTTCACCTCTCATAGTTAATAGGTTAAGCCTGTTTGTATTTGATCATTACTCAATATATAAAATACTTTTGTCGCCAAAATATTCCCAATTTTTTCATTTAGGTAGTTCTAATTTTCAAGGATAACATTTATATGATGCTAATTTGCAATTTATTGTGCATCATAGATACATTTTGCTTTTATGAGTTGTACCTACTTTTGGTTTTTTAATCTTTAGTTATTTTTTTTACTTTAAATCCTAATACCTTTATATGGTTTTCAATATAACTCCCACACTTTTCACTATCAATTTTGGTAGCTATGCTTTTCATTTCTCACAAAATTTTCAATTTACATTTGGAAAAATGTGACACTATTAGTACATTTAAGCTGAAGCAATCCAAAGACTTAGAGTCATCAAGTTGCATAAAGACGAAGACATCTAGAAGCTGTTGTTAAGGGAGAGTTTGTTGGTGCATTTCTGTGTGATAATAGCTTACTAGATTGAATAGCTAGTAGATAGCCGTTTGTATAACGTGTAATCGTCTTTATTGTATTTAGTGAACTTGGTGGTAGGCGAAATTAGTCATAGGGGAATATGGATAGTAAGTGAAGTTAACCTAAAGAAGATGCCAATTAGTAGAGAATATTCCAATTGCCTATCTTCACTAGAGAATATTCCTATTTCCATCTTCAGTAGAGAATATTCCAATATGCTTTCTATAAATAGAATACATGGGGTTAGTGTTTTATGTTGGTCATTCTAGAGTGTTAGTATCCACCAACTTCGTGTATGTTGTCTTGAGTTGATTGTAATTCGTTTATAATCAATAGAAGACGTGTTAAAAGTATTTCTTGTGTTCGATCTTGATTGTGTTATATTCGGTTATTGCATAAACATTAATCAAGGGATTTCGTACCTTGGTTAACGTGTTCAATCTTGTTATCGACCAATTCCAAGGACCTACAATTGGTATCAGAGCCTTAAGATCGTTAATTGTAAGATTCAAGATTGGTTTTTGCAATAATCAAATCTCTAAAATCGTGTCTTCTGTTTATTTCGTGTGTTTTGTTGAATTTCGGATTGTTCCTTTCATTTCCGATCATCAGCAGCAGTTTTCTTGAAGTTTTAGGTTGTGTGTCGGCTAAATTAGGGTTCATCAGATTCAGTAAAACGAACTTAGGATTCTAGCGAATTTAGAGTTTTAACGAAGATACCTTAATTATCTTCGCTTTTTGCTATCTTTGTTCCACAGGTATCTTCGTTAGGGTATCTTCGTGGATTGTCCAAGTTCGTTATCATGTGATTTTCGTTTTTAGACCATCTTCGTTTATTAAGTATCTTCTTTAAAGCATCTTTGTTCAGCATCTTCTTTAAAGAATCTTTGTTAAGTATCTTCTTTTTTTAGCATCTTCTTTAAAGAATTTTCGTTAAGCATCTTCTTTTGGATCGTAGAGAGCTAACTAAAGTGAACTAGACAATTTGGATTGCATGGTTGAAATCGCCTAATCTCAAGGACAAAAAAAAAATTGAACCCGTTAAAATTTTCTTTCGTGAAACTTTTTCTGGGGATTAGGGATTCGAAAATTATACTCCGAGAAAAATTTGGTGAAACTAGTTTTTCGAAAATTTTCGAGCGATTTTATGGACCGAATGTTAATATTGAACGCACAGAGGGACTTTAGATAAGTTGGAATTAGATTTTGACTCAGGTATACCAAAATCTATTTAAAACTTTCAGCTGCATACTTTAACGGAGTTACAATGGACTTTAGACTTGCAATTAAAACTGCTCCCAAACTAGTAAAAATTGACGATTTTGAGGACTAGCGAACCAAATTCGAATCATTTATCAAATGTGAGGATGAAAGAATGTTGGAATGTATCATCTATGGGTATGTCAAACCGGCCTATGAAGGAATTGACGGCATCAAGCGAGTACCAACGTACAACGACATGCACGAGTCTGATAAACAAATGTATGATGCTGAAGGCAAAGCATTTACAACAATTAAAATTCGTTGCCAGATGCGATTCGTAGTGAGTTTAGGCTTTATTACAATTCACAAGACCTGTGGAAGGCTTTGGAAAGACGTTTTACAGTGAATACTCACGCTCATCAGAGTACTTCAGGACAAAGCTCAAGTTGTCATTCCTCAGAAAGCAGTGAGAGCCCAAAGGTGTTAGTGCCAGATCATGTAGAGGATCGGATTGTAAGAAATCAACTACGTAATCATACAAATAGAGTAATCTAGATGCGGAAACCCTAGATCACATGCAAAATGATAGAAAACAAATCAGAACACGATTAATTCCATTTCAATAAACATTTTCATTCATAAACAATTGATTATACTTGTTATAGATTAGGTTTACAATGAAAATAGATAATCAGAACGTTCTAGACCTTAGAGAGAACACACACACAAAACCTATCACAAATGACCAACCACTTAGACTCAAAACAAAAACAAAAACAAAACTATATATAGGCAACCTCATTCGACCCCCCGTGTAGGTCGAATGAGTCCCTTCGACCTCATCACCATATCGAACCAATAAACAAACATATCAAAATCTTCCTTCAACCTACTTAAACTCCCTTTGACCTAACGTCAGGTCGAATGGGTCTTCAAGAACATCAATTCTTAAACATAAACGCTATATATTGTCAATCCAAAGCGATAGTCACATCCGTGCACTTACAAACTCCCCCTTGACTATTGCTTGGATTGTTGTCGTTCATGATCAAGCACCTTATTTATCAGTTTGATCCGGAGAATCTTCTTTTGCTTTTTGCTCATTTCAGGTTCTAATTTGCGTTTGTGCGAACCTTTCTTCTCTTCACGAACTTTCACATACTTTCCCAGCATTTTGTTGTAATCACACCCAGCGTTCACATCCCATGCGAAGCAAAAACATACAACCTTGTAATACCTCCAAGCGTATTCTAGGTCTTCAACATCAAAATGAATAAGATTGAAATACAACATGTTGATGAACTCAGCCGAACATTTAATTAACCAAATCAGGTTAAAAACTCTGATCTTCTTGCACATTAGCTTCGGATCTTTATCTCTCAGCACGGTCACTGCTTCAGCCGTCTTCCATTCCAATCATAATACCAGAAGTTAAAGTCTTCGCTGAAATTTTGTTGTAGCGGCATCAAAGGAATTTCTTCATCACCACAGGAGGCTTATACTTCAAAGTCACTTTCTTCATTCCAGTAATGGGATCAATCTCTTTATGTTCAATCCGTTTAAGATATTGAGGCCTAAACATATCCCATCTGGTTCTTGTTTCCCATGACAATTTTTCAGCAAACCATCCTACCACATCGTTATTCACAGAAGCACCACTCATCGTGTGTCTACAAACATCTCTAACAGCCCAATACGGCAAGGTCTTGATATCATGGAATCTATAAAAGTACAAGATCCCTTTTTTCCACTTCACACCTATACACCGCAGCTGTCTCAAGTACTTCCATCCCATCGTCTGAACTATCATCATCATCATTCTTATCATCATTCTTACCTCCTACATCATCATCATCATCATCATCAGATGTATCATTGAAGTCACCATCATCACCTTCTTCATCAGACTCCTCATAATCAACATTCTCTTCTTCCTCTTCCTCCTCATCCTCCTCAGTTCCTTTCAACTATGGTGCCTTGTAGTAAAGATCATCAAGCATCTTTCTCATCTCTTTGTTATCAGCTTTGATCTTTTTTGTTTTCGTCTTGAAGCAGCTTGAGTTTCTCACTATTTCTCTTTCCTCGTGTAAGCAACTTCTTGTTATCAGATTCAAGCTGTTTAATCTTTGCTTCTAATTCATCTTTATTAGCTTTAGAAGATAAGACAATCTGCAACATAGTCTTTTCATCTTCTTTCATCTGCTTGATCTCAGCTTGTTGTTGATTAAATGCCTCCATGACATCAGCAATCTGACGATTAACAGCTTCCATCACTTCATTAGAAACTGTCATCTGGGATGTAGATGATTCAGCAATTGGTGTAGCAACAGGTTTTGTTGTTTTCTTCTGAACTTGTTCTAAAACATCTTTTAACAAGCTAGAAAAGTTTTCAAGAGCTGGATTAGTTGTTACTGTTTCCTGAACAACTTTCTTCTTTACTGCTGGGGATGTGACGGGTGTTGTAGCTTTAGAACTTCCGATAGCTGGTAATTTCTTTCCAACTACTAGCAAATCAATTTCTCTATCTCTTTTCTTCTTTGGATTATCTCTTTTTGCCATTGTTTTCCCTCTAACTTTCTTTATCTTCTCACATACAACAGGAGAACCTTGAAAATCAAGATTATCACATGTCAAATCCAAATCTTCATCATCTAACACTTTGTTCCTCTGCTCTTCAACTTCAATAGCTTTATCTAATCCTTCAATCTCACCAACCACAATGGCCTTGGGTTTGGTGATCTTGACTGTTTCAGCACCTGAATCCCACTCGGCTTCATCTTGAGTCTCTTCAGAATCAGCAGACTCGTCACCACTTTTTGTTTACCCTTTCCAGTCTTAGCACCTTTATTGATAACATGACGCTTCCGCTTAGCAGATTTGTCAACAGGAAATAAAGGGCTATCAGAGTCAGAATCACTCTTCTCATTCCTTTGCTTGATCTTGTCATGGATCTTTATAACCAATCGTACTCAAATGTCCAAACAAATTCTTGTACGGTGGTTTCTGATTATCAGGAACACCTTTATCAGCCCTCATCCTACTCAAAGTAGTGACATTCAAATGACTTTGATTCACAATCCGCACTGGATCTTTTATCAAGTCAGTATACTTCTTGTCAAACACCATCTGTAAGAACCTTGGATACATCAAGAACTTATCCGTATCAATCCCTTTAACACTTCCATCATATGTTCAAAAATCATTCCAAAAACATTGAATGCTTTGTTCAGAATCAGGGCGACCACCAACGAGCACAAACTCTTTCTTAGGACATCATATCCTCCCCTCACTGGTCCAAATACATGTAGAATCACATGTAATAGATATTTGAAAAGTGGACATAGCTTTAGTTTGTGTGACAAGAAGTCAGTGATAGGAGCATTGTACTTCATCCTCAAGAAACATTTTCTTTGTTCCATCCAAGATAGTTCTGTGGGATCATTCGGAGAATCTTTTAACTGCAAAGCCTCTCTTATATCTTGTTCTGAAACTAACACAAGATTGCCTTGAATGTAGCTTTGTATCACGGACTTTCCATCCCAAAATGTAATCACTGCTTTCTCCCAGAAGTCCACATGATGGTCTTTGTATATAGTCTTCGGGGTAGCAAGAGCGTAGACTATTCTGCATCTTTTTAGGAACTCTATCATACTCGAGAACTCTTCATATTGCTTAACTTCTCCAATATAAGCACAACAATTATGAACTGGTTCGAATAGCAATTCTTTTGGTGTTGCTGGCTGCTCTGGAATCTGTACTTCCTGCTCTGGATTCTCTTGTTCAGCCATAATATCCTGCAAAACAAACAATTAAACATGAAAATTTATCAAAAACGGATAATTTTGAAATTTTGGTTAAAACAATTATTCATTCGACCTCATCGGGGGTTCGAATGAAAAAAAAATAATGTCGAATGAAAACAAATGAAAAACAAAAGTTTCATTTGAACTATTATTTGTTCATTCGACCTCAAACAGATTCATTCGACCTAAAAAGGCTTCATTCGACCCTTTTAACATGGTCGAATCAGACCTGTTTGAATTCAAATTCACCAAAATCCAAAATAACCATGATTGTGATGTAACTTTCGTAGTTTGTTTTAATGAAAGCATTTTATTAAGTTAAAAAAAACCATGATTTATATCACATTTTTCCTCTATGAGTTCCTAACATGACCGATTAACCCTAATCAATGATCAATTGAATCAATTAACCACTTATTGATGGTTTTCACTTATCTAGGGTTTATTAAGTTTAATTAATCGATTATGTTCAATATAGTGTTTAAACACTGTATTTTTTATTATTCTCCCCCTAAAACCAACGATAATGGTTAATCCATGTCCAATTGATGTTCAAACATAATCAAAAGTCAAAGATTGATGTTCTAGGGTTCGAAACTTTAATCAACGATTCTGACTTGAAAACTTGATCAATACCTGTGAATTTGGTATCAAAATGATCAGCGAAACACAAGGAATAAGAATGAATGATGAAAAACAAACGAGCAACAAGGGTTGGGTATGATCAGAAATTTGAAAATTTTGGTATGGGGTTCGAATGAGCATTAGGGTATATATAAGGTCTTTCATTCGACCTAGTGAAAGGTTCGAAGGAAAACAAAATGGCTCAAATGAAGTGAATCACCCAAACACTCTCATTCGACCTCTTCAAAAGGTTCGAATCATAGCTCAAAATCCCATTCGACCTACTAAAAGGTCGAATGAGAATTTGGAAAATTGAAACTTTTATCAAATCTCAAATTCGAATCCCGTTTTGTCATTTTAGACCATTTAAACCTTCAAACATTCATCACTTCTCATTTTAATGATACAAAACTCAAATTGGTCTGACAAACTTCAGAAAATGATCATCATTCACCATCGGTTATCGAAAATAATACATAAATGTAAAAAATTTAGATTTTCTGAAAATTCTAAAACATACCAAAAATCTTTTTGAGTTTTTGTATATATGAAGAAAGTGAAAATTTTAAAACAGTAAACATTTTGTGATTTCTGGTAAGAGGATCATATCAGTTTATGAGAAATCTGATTACACCATTAATCTATAATACATTTTATCCATAAAGACAATGTGTGATTAGGCAATTGCTGATATTGTGATCCACATAAGCTCACATGCAGACTGTTTTGCAGTCCATTAAAATGATACGGAATTAGATGTATTTAAACTAGCAAACTTTTGGTTCCCACGCACACTACATACTCTCGTATCAAGGAATTTGCACAAAGCTTCGTCGTAACACGTGATTATGCCAAATGTTATCCGTTATATTATAAGATATGAAACACAGAGGTGTACATGTCAGCAAATCAATGCTACAGAGTAACATGTGCATTCGTACCAGGTTGAGGCTGATATCAATCATGATTTTCATCATAGATTTGATACGATGCATTAAATGATCTTTGATCGTTATATACATTAAGTTCCTCAATTCGGTAACTTTCAGGTTTTGGCATATAAGCTCTTTTTGCAAATATCTTGATTGAATCTAGGTCCATAAATTAATACGACAAAAGATCAATCTAGATACCCCGGATAACAATTAACATAACAACCCGAAACCTTAGATTTTGGCAACCCTAACAAACGAAATTACGGTACTAAGACCATATGCCCATGAAATGTTCAGCCACTAGCGAGTAGTTCGTTATGTTTGTATCACTAAGACACGCAGTAATAGATCTACGAAGCCTACCAGCAGCACATCACACAAAATCAACACACGCCTTATATTATCAATACAATTCTTTAGCACGTGTCAGATCCTCAATGATAGACTATCATTTCCCCTTTTTCTCCTAGAAAATCATTTTTGGTTTTTCTGATTTTTATGGATTTTCAAATTTTTTTAATGTTTTTGTTTTTTCTGAAAATAAAGACTCCGCCTAAAATTAAAGACATATTTTTGAGTTTTTGATTTTCTGAAAAAGATAAAACTAAACTAAAAATTTGATAAACTGAGGTGATGATTAGTCTTGTTTTTCTTTAATACCATTAGCTCTTACTAAAAATTCAAATCTTGATTTGTCAAAAGCTTTGGTAAAAAGATCAGCTCTCTGATAGTCAGTATGGATTTTGACCATATCAATTAACCCTTTAGCATAGCAATCACGAATAAAATGAGACTTAATTCGGATGTGCTTAGCCTTAGAGTGATTGATTATGTCTTTAGTGAGTGCTATGGCAGCTTCATTATCACAATGAATGGGGGTTTTAAGATATTGCAAACCGTAGTCGCGCATCTGCTATTGAATCCATAAAACCTGTGAGCAACAACTCAAGGCTGCCACGTATTCGGCTTCACAAGTAGATAGTGCAACTGTTGTCTGCTTTTTGCATTGCCAGGTCACGAGCCTGATCCCCAAGAATTGACATCCAGCCGTTGTGGATTTACTGTCTTTATCGCAACCGCCAAAATCAGCATCACTAAAAGCAACAAAGTCAAAATTATCATCATTAGGGTACCACAGTCCATGCAAGGGACAACCCTTCAGATATCGTAGGATTCGCTTGACAGCTGTAAGGTGACTCTGTTTCGGCTTCGATTGAAATCTAGCACAGAGACATGTTGCAAACATTATATCCGGACGAGATGCAGTTAAGTACATCAAAGATCCGACGATGGCTCTATATGTAAAGGGATCTATAAGCTCCACCTTAGCATCAACTCCAATCCCGTGATTGGGTTGTATGGGAGTATCCATAGGCTTTGAATCATCCATCTGGAATCGGCTCAAGACTTCAGAAACATATTTCGTCTGGTGAATAAAGATACTCGTTGGCAATTGATCCACCTACAAACTTAAGAAAATTTTCATTTCTCCCATTGCGCTCATTTCGAACTTTTCCTGCATGACTCGTTCAAATTCTCTGCATAAAAGCTCATTAGTAGAACCAAAAATAATGTCATCAACATATATATGAACAAGAAGCAAGTCACCCTCTGTTCGTTTTGTGAACAGGGTACAGTCTACCAAACCTCGTTTGAATCCTTTGGAGAAAAGATATGTACTTAGCTCGTCTTACCATTGTCATGGAGCTTGGTGCAAACCATACAGATCTTTATTCAATTTGTAGACCTTATCCCAGTGAATAGGATCTTCAAAGCCTGGTGGTTGCCCAACATATACTTCTTCCTTGACCACACCATAAAGAAAAGCTCTCTTTACATCCATCTGATACACCTTAAACTTCTTGTAAGATGCATACGCAAGAAACGTTCGAATTGCTTCAATGCGCGCAACCGGTGCATAGACTTCATTGTAATCTATCCCTTCTGTTTGACTAAAACCTTGAACGACCAATCGAGCTTTGTTTCTGACAATAATGCCTCAATCATCCTTCCTACACTTGAGTGCCCACTTAGTTCCAAATTTCTTCCGGTCTGGTGGTAAATCTGTCAGCGTCCAGACTTTGAGTTTTTGAAACTGTAGTAATTCTTGCTGCATAGCTTCTACCCATGAATCGTCTTGTAAAGCTTCCTTGTACGCCCGCGGCTCCACCTGCGAAACATAAAAGGCAAAAGACCAATCATTTTGACAACCTGATTTCTATATCTTAGCATACAGGGCTAGGGCTCCAATGTTATCATGTGAAGTTGCACGTTCTGAGTTGTCCTCTTGTCATGACACTGCTACCGGGATCCCCTATCACTTGTTCAAGCGGATGAATCTAATGAATCCGAGATTCCGGATGATTAGGAACTTGACCCACTGCATGAACATTCAGATTCTCTACCGTCTCCAGATCATTACCCGTATTTGATGAAGATGCAACATCTTGATTTGGGTTCACTGGAGGTGTCACTGTAGCATGATCTAAGATAGGTTCACTGAAAACTTCATCATCGTCTTCTGATTCTGATGAATCAAGAGTTGTTTTAGCTTCTTGAAAAATCTCTTATTCATTGACAGGAGCATTGGTATCATTAGAAGCTGCTGGAGAAGTTACGGTGATCGGACGCACTAACGGTGAAGGCACTGCGTTCTCACACTCGTAATATAGTCATAGTACAGCCTCTTCAACCAAACTATCTAGATTGAATGACTCAAAGAAATCTTTATAGTCAAACATCCAATCAGGCCCACTTCCTTGAACATTCTGAGTGTAGCGTTGAACTTCCACATTCGACCACTCTTCAACTTGTCGAGTTCTTTTGTTAAATACACGTTTAAGTGGTGTCGCGTACCCAACAAAATAGCCCTCTTCTGCTTTAGATCCAAACTTTTCCGTAGGATTTAACATTGTACAAGGTGCCCCGAAAGGTTCTAGATACTCTAAGTTCGGCTTTCGTCTATTAAGCAGTTCATAAGAAGTCTTGCCAAACTTCTTCACTGTTAATACACGATTCAGAGTGTAACAAGCTGCGTAAATAGCCTCGTTCAAAAACATTACTGGAAGATTTGTGTCTGCAAGCATTGTCCTAGCCGCTTCAATTAAAGTCCTGTGTTTGCGTTCTACAACACCGTTCTGTTGAGGAGTGTATGGTGCACTATACTCATGATGAGTTCCTTTTTCTTCACAAAATACATCCATCTGAGAATTCTTGAACTCCATCCCTTTGTCACTTCTTATGCGTTTTATCTTCAAACCATAGATGTTTTCCAACGGTTTAAACATAACTTTCAGATTGTTAAACGTCTCACTTTTGTGTTGCATGCACATTACCCATGAAAATCTTGAATAGTCGTCTGTAACCACAATACAGTAAAGCGCTCCATAATGACTCTTACGCTTGACAGGTCCAAATAGATCCATATGCAAACGTTCAAGTGGTAATTCAACAGAGTTTACTTTCTTTGGTTTGTGGGACTGTTTGTGATGTTTTCCTTTCTTGCAACTCACACATTTGTCATTCAAATGAAAATGCTTCATATTAACTCCTCAACAAGCCCGTTCTTCACCAAATGATTTCATCTTTCTTAGGAGAATATTTCCCATCCTTCGATGCCACATAATAGATTCTTTTTCAGTAGCTTTGGATAGAAAACACATGACTTGGCCCCATTGTTATATAACCTCCTTTGTTCCCAGAAAACGCTACATAACCTCCATTAATATTCTTGATATCAAATAGTAGCGTCAAATCACCGGTCATGTGCCCAGAAGCTCCACTGTCGACAATCCAGAGACTGCTAATAGGGCCAAATGGAGCTCCCTACACAAATCACAAACAAAATTAGTTTTTTAACAAGGACCCAAGCTTGTTTGGTCTAGGGTCTTTGAATGTTAGCTTTCAAAGAATCATCACACACTTTTAGTTTTGAATCATCCTTTTTCTAGTTATTCAAAACTTTCTCAGTTTTAATCTCAACTTTAGCAGATGATGTAGAAGCACCTGAAGAACCCTTTGGTGACCAAGATTGTTCTGAACGATTAAGAATCCTTATCTGAGATTTTTGACCCTCAGCAGGTTTCTTTGTATCGTTCAAAAAATAAACTTTCTTGGTTACCTTATCTGATTTAACAGATACAGGTCTAACCGATGACTTCACAGCCGGTTTTAGATAAACCTTTTGTTTTTCATTAGTTTAGTTCATTATAGGTTTCTTCAGCTTTTTCTCCATGGCAAATCGGTTTTTGTTATCATAGACAATTGGACGGTTTCCCTCTTTTGATAAAAAAACGATTTTGGTTATAAAATGGTTGTCTTTGAGGGACAAATTGCCTTTGTCAAAAATGTTGTCTATGATCATCAACCGAATTCCGATAATTCTGCTTTCTCTCAACTTCGTGCCTCTTATGTCTCACATATGGGCAGTGAGCAAGTAAATGCCCTCTCTCCCCACCTTTGAAACATGCACAGTATTATTCAAAGTATTCTTAGAGTTAGGTTTAGCGAATGAATTAACCGGGTATTGATCATTAACACACTTTCGCCTTAAACTCTCTGGAGCGGGCTCCTTTGAGTAAGACGGTTCATAAAATCCGTTAACCTTTTCTTTTGGTTTAATGAATTCAGTGACATGAACCTTTGGTTGTTTTGAATTATCACCATACAGTCTCTGAATCAATTCAGGAGGAATATCATTTGTTCTTTCGTGTTTAGGAAATCAAATGGTACTCTCTTGCTAGATTTTCTCAATTTTTGAATAATTGGCAAACTGTATGAGATATTCATCATCTGATATTATCTTATCGGATCCTTCCTTCTGATAGAAAACCTTCACAGGCTTGTCAATTGAATCATTCTTTTCATTTTTGTTAACTGACTGATTCATTTTATTTTCATTTTTCTGAGGATGTGAAACCTGAGGAAGTGAACTTGTCTCATTTGTACGAATGTGATTTTCCAATGGAATCTCAACATTTTTCTTAGGTTCCTCATCTTCAGTATCTGAATCATCAGTTATTGCTACCACTCCTTCATCATTCAATCCAAGTATCAGTCTCACATCGGAATTTGGATCACTAACACTAGAAGTGTTAGATTCAATATCCGATGAGGAATCCGATTTTACTGAACTCTCTGGTGTTACTGAATTTAGATTATGATTTCCAAATAACACTGGAGCAGGAATAGCTTTGTAGTTTGCACTACTGGATTGTGATGGTTCCTCAACAATGTGGTCCAAAACATATGCCACATGTTTGTAACTTTTTGTTGACTTTTTCAGCAAAACACTTGATTTTAGCCATTTCTAATTTAGTTTCTTCAATTTTATTTATGTAATTATTAATGGCTATTTGTTTCAAAGAAAGATTTTTAGTCAATTTCATTTATGTAATTATTAATGGCTATTGGTCAATATCATCATCAAGAGAATTAACGCTAGCTTTCGAATTAGATTCACTTTCTGAATCAAAATAGACAGATTCTAGTTCATCAGAGACATTAGCAACGGAATCAATAATCGTCCCTGAAACCATCTCAGCAACTGGTTCTTCAAGTTTTTCAGCAACACAAACAGGAACCTCTTCAACAATCTCCTCAATCACAACTTCAGAAACTTTCTCAGAATCCAAATCATTATTAGCTATCACCGGCTCCTCCAATACCATCTCTGTATCACGACATACTACATTACCACTTGTGATCTCCTCAACTCCCAATTGCATAGTTTGCATACAATTCCAATCAAAACCCTCGTCTTTCTGTATCACCAATGCCTAATTCTGGTTCTCATTTTGAGGTTGGGTATTTGGTGTAGAAATAGGAACAATGGTTCTAGTTGGGTTAGATGTAGTTTGGGTTTGAGTTTGGTTGGTTGTAAATGTTTGTCTAGATGTGTTATTTTGATAGGTGTTTTGTCGGTTTTGGTAATTGTTTTGTTGTGGATTGTTGTTGTTGTTGTTTTGGCTTTGGTAGGTAACTTGATTTTGTGATTAACGATTCTGGTAGTTGGAGTTTAAAGGCTTTTGGTTACCTTGTTGCATTGGTTGAGTACACTCTCTCTTGAAATGACCTCGAGTTCCACAGTTGAAACAAGTTACCTTGGCTTGTTGTGAAGCCATATGTAGTATTCGGTGAGGTAGCGAGATCAGTTCTGCCATTCTTCTCTATAAACTCAGTAGCTCTCCTCATCACACTTGCAAACGCCCAATGAATGTCGATCAGTTCCATCTCTTCCTTGTCAACTGGGCATAATCCTCATTTGTCAGATTGTTGTTTCTTATCTGACTTGCCACCAATCCATTGTACGAAGCGACCATTGCTGAAACTAGAGCAGTATCAACACCTATCTACATATTGTTCCGGTTAAACCCTTCATCTTATTGGATCACCAAAGCTTGATTCCATTTGGATTTTGAGTGTTTGGTGTGTTGGCAAGTACAATGGTTCTTTCTCGGTTTGGTGTTGTTTGAGTATGGTTGGATGTAGATGTTTGGTTTTGGTTGGTATTTTGGAAGGTGTTTTGTCGGTTTTGGTAATTGTTTTGGTTTTGATAGTTGTTTCTTTGGTTTTGGAAAGAAATTTGGTTTTGTGCTTGATGGTTTTGGTAGTTAGCATTGAATGGGTTTCGGTTACCTTGTTGTTTAGGTTGGGTACATTCTCTAGCAAAATTTCCTTTTTTTCTACAATTAAAGCAAGTGACTTTTGCCTTGTTGAAACCCATAGGTGGTGTTTGGAGTAGTTATAAGATCAGTTCTGCCTGTCTTCTTAATAAACTCCTTTTCTCTCCTCATCACACTTGTAAATGCCCATTGGATATCAATTAATTCCATCTCTTCTTTATCAATTTGGGCATAAACCTCAGTGGTTAGATTGGTGTTCCCAATCTGACTAGCCACAAGTCCATTGTAAGCAAAAACCTTGCTGAAACTAAATCAACATGTTGTTGTGCTACTTCAACTGTTACATTTTTCATATAAGAAGTTTCCAATACAATAGGATTAGAACTTGATGGCTCGACTAACAACTAGTGTAGCTTGTGGTTCTTGTGGCCGTGTCATGTTTACTGATGGTGTTGCGTAATAACTAGAAGCTTGCAATGGAGGTTGAGATGGTGTTGCATAATAACTTGCTGCACTAAAAGGCTCAACATTTAAATGTTGTTTGTGGTGGAAAAGATAAACAAGAAACTTGAGGAGTTATCTAAATGTGGCTTATGTCTTAGACCACATCATTGAAGAACCAAGCCCAAATGTGAGTTACAAATCAGTACCTTCTCCGGTTTTATTTGAGAATCACAATTTTATAATGTGACACCGAAAAGTTCTGATAAATCGAGATCCACATCAGAAAATGAATCAAAACACTTCTAGTGTTGGTGATCCAAATTCTGATGTGTAACCGATTTTTTGGGTGGTGAATGATGAGGGCGTTGTTGCAGTAACTGATGATTCGGATTCCGAGGATGATGAACCTCAGAGGATGTTGAGATTCCTTTGGAAAATCACATTCGAACCACTGAGGGTAGGGAAACACCTAAGGTTCAACATCCTCCTAAAGTTGAGAAAAATCAGAATCATTCAGTGAAGAAAATTGAGAAAAGTGAGTTCAGTGATAAACCTGTGAAATTGTTTTATCGGATGGAAAGGATCTGATAAAATAATTTTCTAATGAAGAATATCCAATACAGTTTGTTAACTATTCTAAAATAATAATAAAATCTGGCAAGTAAGCACAATCTGGTTTCCTAAATCTGAAAGGACAATTAATATGCCACCAGAATTAATAAAGCGATTGTATAGTGATAATTTTAAATCACCAAAAGCCCATGTCACTGAGTTTGTTAAGCCTAAAAGCAAGGTTAATGGATTTGTTGAACCGGCTTACTCAGTGGAGCCCGCTCCTGAGAGTTTAAGATGTAAGTGTATTGATGATCAATAGCCGGTTTAACACATTTGCTAACCATCATGACAATCACTCATTTGAAGAGTACAGAGCCTCTTTTAAGTGTGGAGAGTGAGGGCATTTACTTGCTCACTGTCCATACGTAAGACGAAAAAGGCTAGAGGTTGAAAATAGGCATAACCATAGAAATCCGAATGTCGGTTTTCCTCAAAAGTCGTTTTATCCTCAAAAGCAATTTTATGACAACCCGAATTTTTATGAAAAGGAAACCGACCGATTGTTTATGACAATCGAAATCGGATTGCTATGGATAACAAAATGAAAAGGCCTATGGTGAATCCGACTTTTGATAAACAAAAGGTTTATTCTAAACCTTATGTTAAATCAATGGTTGTCCTTCGTTCGTTAATCAAAACAAGGTTTCTAGGAATGTTCCACCTAAGATTGTTTCTAAGAATCTGACCAATGTTCAACCAAATTTTCAAACTCAAGTCAAAATTATAAAAGATTGAACAATCTTTGACATCAAAGAATCTTCAGGAGCCTCAAGTTCAACTTCAAAACCGGTAAAAAGAAGTTCTTAAAATGAAAGTTTTAGAGAAACCGGTTGTTGAAAAGAAAAGTGAATCTTTGAATGTCTCTCTTACGGATACTCAACAGACCCAAGACGAACAAGGCTTGTCTCCCTCGTAAGAACTAACTATTTTTATGAATGGGGCAGGGGAGTTCCAGCTGGCCCTGTTAGCAGTCTCTAGAGTGTTGACAGTGGAGCTTCCAGGCACTTGACGGGAGATATGTCACTCCTTTTATATCAAGAATATAAA
>JAUTDX010005671.1:0-23174 GCA_030844895.1 Ambrosia x helenae
TTTTTTGAGTTAAACTGAATAGACGATAACTATTTTGCTTGATTTGGGGTAATTAAAATTTTTAAATTTTATTTTCCATCAATTCATGAAAAAGAATATTTGTATGTGTCACGTATGTTAAGATCTCATGTTGCAAGAATAGAAACAAACAAACCCATAAAATCTTTAGAAAGTAATAACAGTGAGCGTAAATTTATCGTAAAAAATATTCATTTTATCTTCGTTACTAAAAATTTTTAACAAGATCCGTTTACGAAACGCTAGATTCAAGTCAAACAACCACCCACGTGGCAACAAACAAGACTTTCAAAAGTTTGACTTTGTAAACTATGCACACGAACTCACTTGGGTCGGACCATGTGTTTATAATCAAAGCCCATGAGACACTGTTCACTGTTGGCTCTCTTCTTCCTATAAATTTTAAGTTAACTTAAATGATCAGGTGTGGACCAGACTAGGCAAAACATGATGAACCGGCGCGGGTCCCCTAAAACTTCTCCAATTGTGGTCCCATACCTCACGAGCCATACATCCGTAGATTTCAAACAAAATAAACGGACCACAAGTTGAACAATACGCCAGCACACTCACATCGTTGAACTTTGAAACAGAAAAAACAGATTCAAAAAAGTTTCTGAACAAAATTAATATCGGTTCTGTATATTACCCGGTATTTTCGGACCATTCATAACCGATAAACCATATCGGGTTAATAATTAATATCATAGTTAGTACAGTACCGGTTCTATATATTACCGGTACTAGTTCACAAAATGATCTATTTGGTATTGATATTAATTATTAAACCATCGTAAATGACACAATACTAAAATCACTATCAACCAAATTTTGAAAAAAGTATGGTAGAATATCATACTTGGTATTGGTATTCGGCAACAAATGTACTCGCTAACCCATTTTCCAGATGTAAATTTGACTTTTTATAACAAAATTAAAGTTTTTATCAAAAAAAAAATCACATGCAATTAAAAAAAAAGTAGTGAAATGCAAACCTGACAGCTGATTCAGGGAAGCGTTTACACGGCTGACGTTGCCGGAGAACATGGAGGTCACCACCGGAGCAAAATTCCGTCAATAACACACGACCATTTCTGCGACTCTAACGAGGCGTAAAGCGTCGTAGAAACGGATGCTCCAACATCTCTAATATCTCCTTCTCTGTTCTCGCTCGTCCTTCTTTATTCCTGCTAGCAAGCTCTCGTTTATCCATAACTTTAGCAGCAAAAACAGCCCCAGAAGAAGAAGAAGAAGAAGAAGGAGAGCGTTTTATTTCAGATAAGAAAACGGAAACCGATGTCTCCGGTACCAAGACGTTGAATGAAACGGAGGTCGGAAAAAGGATAAGTTAGTACCGGGTTCGGATCCTGCGTGACGGATAGCGTCCCAACATGGGTCGCCTGAAGGAATGGAGTGTTTGGGGGTGGTGGAGTTGTGACGGGAGAGTAGTTAGCGGTGGTCCAGGTGGTTTCGGAGCTGGTGCTGGTGCTGCGGTTGATGTCGGTGGCGGTGGTGTGTGGTGGTGGAGTTGAAGCTGATGCTTTGGAGGTCGTCGGCGAGGTCGCGGACCATGGTGGTTCCATTGGTGGAGAGATGGTTAGAGAGAGAGAGAGAGGGATGATGGATTGGAAGAAGTGAGGGAAGAAATGGTTTTTGAAGAGAGGGTTGGGTTGGGCCCACAAGAGTAATAAGTCATTTGCTATTAGAAGGTCTGGGCCCATTTAATAATCCTGCAATCGACTTGTCGAGTGTGATTTCATTGCTTATCAAAACTCAAAAGAGTTCATTCTTAGTTTCTTATGCACTATCACTAGTTAACTACTTTGTGTTTTGACTATTGAGCTTTAACTTAGATATTATTTAACTATTATGTTCTAGTTTATCTAAAAATTAAAAAGATAAAAATATACTAAAGAAAATTAGTGATTGGTTGAGGTTATATGGCCTCACCACTCAACCCTCTTCACTTGGATGCACACTAAGGGGTGGCCCATGAAATATAGTAAAAGTAATGGAAAAAAATATTAGAACAATGTTCATATAACTGAATTAGGATGATACCGATATCATACCGATATCGAAAATAGAAAAGTGGGTACCGAATCTTTTGGTACGATATTAGTTTGGTATGCTATCAGTATATGTTACTAAATGCTCTCTTTATATGGTATTTGGTACGTCCTTTACGGGTAGCTCCAGGGGCGAAGTATAAGTGGGGCCAGGGGTGGCCCTGGCCCCCCCTGTTTTTTGGCGTAGTAGTGGAAATTTGCAATTTTCATAGGTAAATTAAGTCCGGGTTGAGTTCGGCCCCCGCCGATTTTCCACTACCGATCGAAAAAATTTGAGTTCGGCCCCCGCCGATTCCGAAACCAAGCTTCGCCACTGGGTAGCTCAGTTGGTGAATGGGCCAGAGATTTCTCTTGGAGGTCTCAGGTTCGATTCCCATGAAGGACATAATGAGAAATGAGGGATGACTCATGGCCTATGGTCATGAGTTCGAGTCCTGATCTCGCCAGGTTTTAACCGTTCACTACTCTCGTGCTTTCGGGCTAGTATGTGGGTCGGTTTTTTTTCCCTGGAAGCGGGCTGTCGGGCGGGCTAGGGGCTTCGTGCGTCCGGGGTGGGCCGGGTTGTGCTCCTGTCTTTACCACTGGGGGCCGCGTACGAAGCACCCGGCGTTGTTTAGTTGGCCATTCAAAAAAAAATGGTATTTGTACCGATACTGAATTTTTGAAAAAGTGGGTACCGAATCTTTCGGTACGGTATCGGTTAGATATGGTACCCAGTATTCAGTACCATATGCTCATCACTAAACTGAATAACATATTTTATTTGAAATAATATGTAAAAATGCATTATATGATTTTTACAGTTGTATAACTAAATCAGGTTCTTTGTTGAACTACCCTGTTAACACTAGTCATTAAAAATATGTGTTAATAAATAGTGATGAATCTAAGCTTGTATTGTTTAAAATGAATTATTATTGTATTTATAAGGAAAAAGAGTTAAGTATTGGTCAACATCATTAGTACATCCGAGATTAATCTAGTGCCACCTTTATATGCTACCAAGTCTATTGATTGTAATCGCAATTAATTATCACCGTCACAAAATATTATAACGGAATAAGTAGTTGAACACATGAAAAATTAATTAGGTATTCTTAATTTTTAAGGAGTTGTTTGAAAGTGATACCTGTACGTCGGTCTCAGTTTTGTTGGTACGTTGTTAGAAAACGTAAAGATAACAAGTAACATAGCAAAAAAAAAATTTGTCACACGGGGCTAAAAATAAAGCAATCATCATAATTATTAAAGTCTCAACACTGAACTTAAATTTGATTTGCTAAAAAATAAAGCAATCAAAATGATCAATACTAAACAATATATACACTAATTCAAACCTATTACGTACTATCAAATAGTCGATAAAAATGCATTATACAAATACGTAAATCTTCAAAAGTATAACTATTGAACATTTGAACGCCATGACAAAAGTAAAAAAAATAAGGAAAGAAAACAAGTGAACAACAAGAATTCAATTTGTTTCCTCCTTATTCGAGTGCTCAACTGTAGACTCACAACTACTCTATTTGAATGCTAAGTCTCTTGATTGGACGATGAATTAATAGCAGTATTTGTTGGTTCTTGATGATGCAAGAGTGACAAGATATGTGTATTGTCGAGTTTTTAAGAAATAAAGAAATTATAAAAATGCTCCAACTACCCCCTCTTCTTCTTCGTCGAATCTGCCTACACTATGGCTATCACCACCAAATCATTTAATCATTGCCAAACTTAAAGAGGTGTGGTTCGTCAGAATATGCGTCGTCGATTGCCATGGTTACTGATGCGAAGATAATCAGTCATTGTTGTTCTACCCAAATTTTTTCTTGTATAAATAGGGTGAAGTGTGAGTGTGGTTCTTTCCGTCACTGAACAATACTCATATTCACTTTTATTGAAGTTAGAATCTAACTATGATACAGAGCCGTCTTTGAAAATGTTAAAATAAAATAGACCCTCATTGTCATAAAAAATCGGGCCCTACCCTTATAAACTCTTTAATCACATAGAGGAAAAAGTTCATAAATAAAACAAAAGTAGTGTAGCGAAATGATAGAACCTTTTTAATTAAGCAAAAAGTCTGGCTCTCCTAGCGTTTTTTGGAAGCAAATGTCTCGATCAACTCTGTATAGTCCATACTTTCTAATATTTAACTTTCAATAGCTATCATCGGAAGTCCGGTAAGCCTTTCTTGAGACATTGTCGGTCGAAATATAGTCCATACTTTCTAATATTTCACTTTCAATAATTATCATTGCCAATCCGTTAAGCCTTTCTTGAGACATTGTCGATATTAAATATGACTTCAACAACTTCAGTTTTGAAAAACTTCTTTCTGTCGATGCCACTGTTACCAGAATTGTCAACAACACTCTATAAGCATTTATAGCCTTTTTCGAATACACTAGCCATTCTCTAATCACCTATTAGATATAATTCTAGTATACATGGTGTAGAAAATCGTCTTCTAAATTTATCCACGGAACCTTAACAATAGTCAAATCTCTTTTTATCTTTCTCAACCAATTCTTTAATCAAGTTATGATTAAGCCCGTCCCATTTTCTAGGAAAAAAATTATCACTACTCGGATTAACAGTAGTATCATCTTCTCCCGCAATAGCTTCATCTACATTAGCATTAACATCATCTTTCATTCTCATCGACATCCACATTAACATTAAATCATCTTCACCCAAATTGACAGTAGTTTCATCCAAGTTGTCTTCACTCACATTAGTTTCATCCACATTATCTTCACTCAAATTAGCTTTATCCATATTAACATCCACATTAGTAGTAGAACTTTGAGGTTGTTTTGAGAAAAACTTGTATATACGATTTATCTTGTTTCATCGGCCTTTATTTTGTCTTCCTCTAGCTTATTCTTTTTTACGTGTTTACCTACCTTATAGGTGTTTGTATTTGGAAAAGCGAGGCACAATTTCTACACAAAAAAAACATTCAAAGTTTCATCATATCTAAAAAATCCAAGTAAACAATTAAACTTCAAACTTGCAAATCTAAAGCCTAAACAAGTAAATATCAAAGTTTTTAACTTTTAAACATCCAAATTCAATAAATCACACACAATGATACTCAAGTTGCAAACATCAAAATAAGTAGATTCCATCTTTTGTTAAGATTAAACTTTAAAATTTAAAGGCTAATTCTGATTTAAACATCAAAGTTTTAACTTTCAAGTTTCAAAGTTCAAACGTTCAAATCAACCATCAAAATTATACGTACAATTTCGCCTCAGTGACTAATTAAGCAAATTTCAAACATACAAATCAACCATCAAAGTTATACTTACAATTTCTCCTCGATGACTGATTAAGCAAATTTGAAACATTCAAATCAAGTAATCATCCATCATTAACAAGTAGACATAAAACATTATTTTGTACCCAATGACTGATTAAGCAGAGTTGCAAACCCTAGGCCTCTTGAAAACGAAGATCGGAACTTGAACTCGAAGATGAAAGAACTGATTTCGCTGTTGTTACTTGTGACGTTGTCGCTGTTGGATGTTGGTTGCATGGCTCGCTAGCCGATGTTGTCATGAGACGTGAGGGATGATTGGATGAGTCCATGAGGCGTGAGGGGCTGAGGCCGCTGCTTGTTGTCATGAAGATGGAAGATTGTTGCCTACTACCATCGTTTTGTTTTAGCGCTCAATATCCAGACCCTGTTCCCCTTAACAATAACATAATCAATGGGCCAGTGCATGTATTCCCCGCAGCATCATTTGAACATCCATATAGAGTGTGCGTTTTATTTATTAAAAAAAAACTACATAGCAATAATATACTCAAATTAGAGGTAATAAAACTCTTGATTATGTGATATAATTTAGGGCTATTGGATTTTAATAATCAAAACTTTCACCCATTGACCAGAAATAATCTGTACTTTAAAAATTCCCACAACGATCCCAACTTTCAACGTATTGGCCGACAATGAACATTTGTTAACTGAGAACTTAACTTAGTTAGTGGCTGCTGACATGGCATGCTCTTGCTGTCGTGGATTATGACGTGGCATGCCAACACCGGCATGGATGATGACGTTGACGTTGACATGGCATGCCACATCTTCCACGTCAGCGAGAACATGCCATGTCAATGTCCACGTCATCATCCACTAACTGAGTTAGTTCTCAGTTAACAAAGGTTCATTGTCGGCCAATAAGTTGAAAGTTAGGATCGTTGTTGGGAATTTTTGAAAGACAGATTATTACCGGCAATGGTGAAAGTTTGAATTATTAAAATCCAATATCCCTATAATTTATTATAAATATAAAGTAAGTAAATGTTATATGATTCAAAATAAAAAATAGCAAAAATAGATTTAAACCGAAAACATAACATTAAAGATTCATTGATTATTTTACTTTTCAGTCATTTGCAACTCCTACTATCTATGATTTTGTCACCGTCACAATCATAACCATTGAAATAGCGAGAGTAAGGATTTAGATCATTTTTTATACTGATAAAATCATTTTTTATTTAATCCTAAACGTGCATGTCAACATTTGACATGAATTAAGGGATGGGGCGTCTCTACCACAACTACATGTGACAAACGACTTTTGTTTAAAAAAATGCTTAAACTTAACTCTAGTTACCTTATTTTCAGTTAAATGTTTCCCTACGCTCAAAATTCAAAAACATTAGATGGCATGTTATTTTTCTCAAGTATCTCCAGTATATTCAATTTGTTATCTCTCTCTATGTATGCGTTCTTTCTCAACCTATATATATAACATAGAAGGTGTAAAAAAAATATTATTCAAAATATACATACACTCACGTATGCATGTGTGTGTATGTATGCATATCTGAATATGCATTTTAGTTTATTTTAGGAATAATGAAAATAAATAATCCCAACTATTGACTATTGGCCAATAACAGTCCAAACCACGAAAATCACCAATATTGGTCCCAACTTTCGACATATTGGAAACCAACGGACCCAAACTAACGGAGGCTAACTCCGTTAGTGTGATGCTGAAGAAATTATTAAATTGTTGAAGAAATTAATTTAAACATAATTATTAAATTGATGAAGAAATTAACAATAATGTGGTGACTCTTTATATTCATAACCTCCATGTGTTATTATGTTTGTATCAATGTTATAGTCTTATAAATAGTGGTCATGTATTTGGTATATAAATAATGTGGTGACTCTTCACATACATAAGTTACATATCTTTCAATGTTTTTAGTAAATAAATTACATCATATATTATGTATTTATATCTTCTTTTTAAATTTATGTGGTTGTAGGATGGTATGATGTGACACTTCTGCACACAAATGAATATGTAGGCTTGAAGTTTGCCAACACACCCAACTCATGACACTTTTCAACCCATTAAAGTGAGTGATATATGTAGGCTTGACGTTTATACAAACAAATATGATAGAGATACTTCATGAGCAACGTCATCATCTTCCTCGATGGTTTTTTGTTTTCTCTGCTACTATAAGCTTCTAGGAATAGAATTTAAGCTTCTGATCCCACGAAGTCACCAATTGTTTACATATCCAAAAGAAGACAAGTTCTTATCAGTCGATTTGATAGTTGTAACTATATTGATTGCTAATTTGTTTGGTCCAATATATTTGTTACGGCGCTTGTCAAACTAACATAAAACGAGAGTATCTATGCAAATCATTGACTCCTCTGCATCTCGCGGGTGTCCTAAAATAACATATATATGTTGCACACTACAAACTGCATTTTAGTAATTACATCATTTCCACTACAATCTTATGGTCATTAAGAAATACAACGCAACTTCACTACGGTAAGCACCGCTCTACGATGGCATACTTATCTGCCTTCGAGATACATAAAAGGGTCCCACCGAAGGACGTGGGCCAATCTAAGGGTGTTGCAAGGAATAGTACGACCTATTGTGATGTACCCATTTAAAATATTCAGAAGATATACTTATGAGTTTCAGTTTTTAATAACAAATATTTTATACATCGTTGTTTTCTACTTCATCATAACGAATAACCAACAAACACGATGCATGAAGGGCAAAACAGATGCATCCGCCGCAAAGCGCGGGCATTCCTACTAATAGTAATAAAAATCTTAAGAGTAATTTAACGTCCATCGACTTTATGGGCCAAACATATTTCTAAAGCTCACTTAAAATTGTGGGCCATTGAACTATTTCTATTAAACGCCCCCCACGGTGTATTTTGCCTCCATTAAGTTGATCCTTCGTAGCAATCATTTTCTTTTAAAAGCTTTTATTATTTATGTATGTGTGTGTATATATATATTCAGAACTTGTTAGTAACATGAGTATAATTTTTCGATCTCCATGATTAGGATATATTTCGTTTGTCTCCGATTTTTTATTAAATGACATTTTTAAGCTTATAAAAACATCATGTTCTTTAGCCAAGATAGACATTTTTTCTTTCGGCAAATTAATCTACTTTTAAATTCTATTATACCCTGTCTTGTAGGATTTGAACAATTCCCCTCTTATATAGAGGAGTGACACCTTACCACCACACCGCAATCCATTGGGGATATCACAAATCAATTGGTGTATGATCCTTTAATAAAACTTCATATTGTATGTCATCTAAATAATCCCGTCACTTATATTTCTAACTACACATTAACCACGATACTTGGTCAGATAAAAAAACCAAGAAAAAAGTGTTGAAAAGATAGTTAAAATATGGCACTCTCACTAACTTTGTACAATTGTACACATATGTTATTATTACTTGGAATAATCTAAAACTTTTGAATTTGTGCATGCCCTAATTAATCATGTGGAAAATTGATATGTTGATGTAGATAGTGTAACACCATGCACCATGTCTATCATTAAGGCCAAACCGATTTAATTATTTTGTAAGGGTCCCTAAAACTTTAAATGTTTAAAACAATTTAACTCTTAAATTTACAATACTTAGAGCATTCACAACCCATCCCCCATTCCCTCCCTCATTCTTAAAATTTAAGAAAATCCTACAAAAACTCACTCCATCCCAACCCCTTTCCCCATACCCCATTTCTAAAATTTACAAAAAAAACCTATGTTGAGCCCCCATATCATTTAATAATAATAAAATAATACAAATGAAAGGTGGAGTGAATTAATGTTGGTTGTAAAAAAAATAAAATAATAATAAAAAAAGCTTTATAGGGGATATGAATGGGGAATGGGATGTGAGAGATTTTGCAAAAGTGAGTGGCAAATTTAGAAAACTATGATTTTTCCTTAAATTATATGGTTGGGGATGAGGGATGGGCTGTGAATGCTCTTAGTTGATATAAACACTGAAAAGTGAAAACACCATAGAGTGATGCCCACAACGAAAATTATCAAAGCTCAAAAGTTCTTTCTAGCTACAAGTCTACAACTTTCAGGTCCAAATTCAGACGCTTTAGTCATTTGTGACAATTATACATTTTGAGAGAAACATGCGTTTTTAGGAGAGGTACAATTTGCATTAAGAACCTCTATTAGATATGAATCCTTAAGCAACCATTTTCTTCTTTTATGCGTCATTTCTTTTATTACGATTGTAACCGATTTATAATTTCTTCTAATTATTATTAGCCTGAGGGTATGTTTGGTAGCCTCTTAATGAGGCTCTAAACCATTAAGCTCTGAATGGTTCAGCATTCAGACTGTTTGTTGCAACCTAAAAAAATGCTCTGAATGGAATGGTTAAGAGCTGAACCATTCAGACTTTGTGCATAGCTGAACCATTCAGCTCTTAACCATCCAGATCTCTTAATGATTCAGCACTTAATCAACCAAACAACCCTTACTCTAAAACAAAATACGATACAAATTGTTATTGTGGAATCATAAAAAGAATTATAATTTTTTATTTTTTATTTCAGCTATTTAAACAAATAGATTCATAGATAAGAAATGGCCACGTCCCGTTCTTTCTTTTATTTACCTTAATATTGAACAGTCAACATTATCATTTATTGGTCATTTTTAATGGCCCTATTAATGCTGGACTTTATTGTTTGTTAATGCAATCTTTTCTGGGCTGACCCAAATAGGTATGCCTTATATAACCATATAACTAGATCATGTATTTTATATAGATACACCGTCTGTATTTTCAAAATAAATTATTTGTTCTAATAAGTTGGTATGAAAATAAAAATAGATATTTATTATTAAACTAAAAAATGAAACAATAAAAAGAAGATGAAACACCATGGGTACTTCCCTTAATCCCATTGGCATTAAAACTTAATTTGGTTGAGCACAAATAAATGCTTAGCCGATGACCCCCAGCTCAGTTGGGGAGAGGTGGGAAGGTTTACCTCCTAGGAGGGTTCCTGCCCGGGGTGGTCACGGGTTCGAGTCCCACTTCTATTTAGGGGGGCTAACGGCAGATTCGGGTAGTCCAGGGATCGAACGCGTGCGGATGGATTGTTCTCTAAGGTGGTGCACCGCTTGGCTAGCTTCAAAAAAAAAACAAATAAATGCTTAAGTCTCTAGTATGGATCTTAAGTACAAATCTAGTTTTGATTGGTTTTCTACTTTTAACCTCTAGAAAACTACATATCTATAAGTATCTAACACGAGCTACACTTTAGCTAATTCTATTGGTTACAAGTATTGAGAGGGTTAAAACCCAATAGTGATTAACTTTTTTTACATTTGAGGCATATATCTCAAACTTAAACTTTAAAACAAACACTTGATACTTCTTTAATTCTCAACATCCAAACCGTAAACCATCAACAGTAAGTTTTTCAAGTGAAAAATAATTGTTGTATCATTTGTTTCAATCAAGTATTTATTCAATATTGATGGAATTAATTCATTTAAATCAATCAACCTAGTTGTTTTTATGATTGGGGAAATTTTATTTTGTAAATATATACAAATTACACGCATAATACCATAACATTTTCATACTTTGATATAATTTTTTTTTATTACACCATAAAAAGAGCATATCCTATTTAATTTTAGTATGGTATTCTATAATTTTTTTCATTAACAAAATAACATGTTATATGATGTGTTTGTGTTCCACCTCGTGTCACCTGAGCATTTTGGTGTGTGTGTGTGTGTATAAGACAAATTAGTAAATATGAAAATTAATGATGACATAACTCATGAATAAGACCGATGATGGAAATGAAAAAAGTTGGAACAAAAGTTGGCCATCAAATTTCAACCACAAAAATATAAAAAGTAAAAAATACTATGCATTAGCGACTAATCGTATACAATATAATGTGTATACCCTTTAACCCCTCATTCGTCTTTAAAGTTGTGCAATTTGGTTTCCACGTGCTTGACTTTGCTATGCTATTTTTTTTACGGATAATACATTTGGATTTCACCTAAGTGTTTAACTTTTTAAAGTTATTTGAGTGTTGAACCTGAGTATGTATGCATATGATTTTATATATACCAATTCCTACGCATATCTATACTATATATTATAGTAAAGCATTTGGGAAGGATGACAATAAAATTTAAGTAATCACTCTATTTTATGCTTATGAAACAACAATCCAATTAAGTTAGTAAGGGTCAAAATGGTCTTTCAACACATTAATATCTACAACTTTTAGTTAGTTAGGTCTAAGTTATATAATGTCAAATACTTAAGGGGACAAAATAAAAAATGTGAAATTAATTCCATGACACCTCATCTTCCTTTGAATTTGCAGAAACATCGTAACCAATATCTAATTATTAAAATTGATAACCCAAATTAATAAATCGAGTTGTACCCGCTAATCATTGTTAATAAGATGTAGTAAGATCGGATCTTGCAAGCTGCGCACACACTACACACCATGTTCTTATCCCTTTATGCTACGCAGAAGCTTCGCTGACGTCAGCTTCGTCTCCTGTGACAGTCGTCATTTCTACTCCTGGTGCCACCAAAATCCCCACAACTGCGATATTCTTTTTTCTCGACTTTAGTACGGCGTAATCCGATTTTTCCTCATAATTATACTTTCATGATGATTTGACTCAACCCAGTATTTTAATCTTGTAAATTTTTTAGATTTTGTAAACAGCTAGCCTTATCCTCAGAAGAAATCGCTCTAGATGACGAGAGACATAGCCACATAGGTGGATACATCTCCTCAAGATATTTGATGAATCTAAAGCTCGTTTCACTACCTTTTTTTTTCTTTCTAAAAGCTATTCTTAAAATCTACATAGGATGTTAAAGCTGCACATTCACATAGAATACACCAAAGATTTTGAGTCATATGTATTTTTTGTCTCAATGTGTCAATGATGTAAAAGTTATTCGTATAATAAATAAACTTTGTACACCTAAGATTTTGAGTTTATTTAGCTACGTTCTTGAAAGTTAAAAACAATTTATCTACCAATGGTTTATTTTTATAACTGGATAAAAGAATTCTAATTTATAAGCAACTTAAATTAATAGAACCAATCACGAAAATCGATTCCCAATGCTAAGCATGGAAACATGATACATAGGATTAAGATGTTGGTAAAGACATTACAGTTTTATAATTTCAAATCAAAGAATAAGTTACGAATTCGTTAAAAACTTTTTTCTTTTAGTATCACAAAAATTGTTTTGCCTATTAGTATAATATCATATAATGTGTAATCCACTAGACTCTTGAATCAATTCACTAGCTATTAATTTGCTAAAAAGTTGATTTTCAGTGTCATCCGCTTGTTTTGATATTTTAAACATTGGATTTTGATAACATTGATTCTACAAGTAAAGTTTTTATAATTTATTGATCCGTGTCTAATGACATAAGTTTTATTTTGCACAATAATATTAGTGGGCTTGCTAATCGCGCTGGTTTGTGAATTGCCCAACACGCCGCATCGCGTGGGCTTCCCACTAGTGATTTTATATATACCAATTCCCAAACAAGATAAACATACATGTAATGCGTAATAACATATCATGTTATTATTGCATTTATGTCTTTTCAAACATTTGAGAACCTTTTTGTAATCTCCATGTTTAGAGTGAGCATTGGTTTATATGAAAGACATAGATAGTTGTATCGGCTTTGGAGTCATTGTAAAAATTATAGCGATATCAACTCGAAAGGCTAAAGTCGAAGGACTAAATGAGTAAAATAATAATTAAGTTTGTTTAATTATTATTTGAATTATCGGGTTGGGTTATTCTACAAAGGCTACAAAAAAATGAGAAGGGTGAGAAGGATACAAAAAACACAATAGATCATGAAATATGACACAATGAGCCACAAAATATAACACAATGTCAAAAAATATAACACAATGCTGAAGAAAGAAGACACAATGAATCGAAAAAATGACATAATGATGAAAATAAGAAAAAGACACAATGGTACATAAAAGACACAATGATATAACGCATATTCTAAAAACTACAAGCTAAAACCTCAAAACGAAGACCTAAAAACTAACGTCGTAGGGTTCGATAAGACGATTCCAATGCCGCTTGAATGAGTTCAATCGGAGTTCGTTTGATACCCTTCCTACGGCTTCCTATTTTTCTTTCACTGTGTATTTGATCCTAACCCTTGAATGATCCATTAGTATTAAGTATTAGATTTAGGTTATGTTTCCTATTGTGTTTGGATAATTATAATTTAGGGGCTGTTTGGTTTATTAAGTGCTGAATCATTAAGATGTCTTAATGGTTAAGAGGCTATTCAGCTATGCATCAAGTCTGAATGATTCAGCTCTTAACCATTCCATTCAAAGCTTTTTTTATGTTGAAACAAATAGTCTGAATGCTGAACCATTCAGAGCTGAATGGTTCAGAGCCTCATTAAGAGGCTACCAAACAGGCCCTTAATATTATAGTTCTTGTAGGATTAGTATTGCTAGTCTATTTAACCCTTGGTTTTTTATGATTTTAAGAATCCACCAAGAAATAAAAGTTTAACAGTCATTCTGATATACGGGTAACTTTTAGGTTGAATACATTGATGACATCTTTGTTGAATTGTAGAGATAAATTATTTTCATGATGGTGTGACAATCGTTTGAAAGGCAAGTCTCGGAACTCACAACAACACATTGTTACCCCAACATAGTGTGTGAGAGGGCCAAGACGGGCAACCCCATGGGAGATCTTTTAGGGCTAAAATTCCTTACACATCAGCGGTAGGAAATTTGATGTATGTTAAGATATACACGTAGACAAATATTACTCATGTAGAAGGTTTGTGCCAATTAATACGGGGAAAGAGAATTGCGAATCAGTCAAGTTCATGTAAACCAATAAGTGATATGTTTGCGCAGTAGGAAGAACGGCCATAAGTCACATCTCTAGACTTAAAAAGTTAGAAGCAAACAAAATGTGTATATGGTATAAACTTTCTAAAAGTGGGGGCAAGATACATGTTGATGTTATGATGTATGTTCATCATAACAGCTACAAGGTTGATAAGTAATGACAGCAGTGATAAATTTTCATCAAGAATACTTGACATAAAAAAATCTGATGTTGTGGCCACAAAGAAGTAAAAATTGTACATAATTACACGCTTTGGTTTTAAAGGAAAACAGTTTACCCATTGAATCGATTAATCTAAGTCCCCTTCCTATAGAGTGAACATGAAAATCGGTCTATAGTCCACCATGCTAATGGAATGTCCTTCTCACGAACCACGGAAGCGCCTAGCACCCAGAAGAGCAAAGCTTATTTGGGAAAACGTCACTTTAAAAAGGGCTGGCCCGTCAAAAGTCCGGTGCCTTCGCGAACGAAGCTTAGAATCAACAAGGGTTCGTAGAACGAGGGAAGTGTACAACTGAGTCGTAGCCCCAGTTTTTTGTTCGTAACTAGGGAGAGATAAAATGGAGTTCGTCACGAAGTCATCGGAAGTAGCAAAGCCACCCAAGTGAATGATTGTTAAGTTGGTGATAATCTCACTGTCATCAGTATAAAACTCTTTAGTTACAAGTGTGACCCCATAAATTCATGAGTTCTTTTTCTTATAAGCAATTGTGTATTGTTTCACCCAAGGCATTATAGCCTAGTGGTATCTTGGTGGTGAGATAAGACTTAAGGGCCATAAGGTCCTGGGTTCGAATCTCACAAAGGGGGTTTTCTCATAATTATGAGTTTCCTCCTGAATTGGTGACTTGGTGGTGGAATATGATCGCGTGGCAGCACTGGTGGCACGATGATACTCCAGTGTTCCGTGAGTTATTCCAATTTGTTGGCCGTTCAAAAAAAAAATTTGTGTATTGTTTCTCACAAGTGTTTTGAGTGATTGCATATCAAACTCACGAGTTTTAATGCTAGTTTAAATGTCGTTGGGCTTCACATGAATCGTCAATAATCAATAACATTGTTTTGGTGTTCTTCAATCTGTTGTGTAGTGGTGGGTGAAAAATTTCAAGCCCCGTGGGACATTAAACGACACGTGACATGTGAGTTACACATAGGGCTTGAAATAAAAAAGAGGTGTAGTGGTTAGGTGAAAATTTTCAAGCCCCTTCCAATCATTTAATATTATTATTTTTTTAAATAAAAACAAAAAATATTTCATAAAACTTTTTTCATTAAACATGGTGTAGTGGACAACTCGTCGTCACGTCTCCCTTTTTTTGTGCGAGTGTTTTTTTCGTTGTTACTCGGGTTCGGATTGTGTGTCCGGCACGATATCAAGGTCCGGTTCTTGGTTGGCTTGAGATCCCGACATAGCGCCAACGTTTAAACGTCATGTTATTTGCATAACCCATTAGACATCCATAAAAATTATAAAGCATGTTGAGAAGTTGAGAGAAACCCATCGTGTTCGGGTCGAACTCGTTTAGGTTGAAGGTTGGTAGCGGTTGCGTTGTGTTTGGGCGAACCGCGTTTGGGTTGCTTGGGCGAGATGGAACACCGAACGGGACGCGAAATGGTTGCATTATAGTATTTTTGGTGTGTAAGGTTGAAAGAAATTTTATAAAAAAAAGAGTGTTTTTATAAAAATAAGGAAGAAGATTAAAAAAAATGGGTGTGATCGGTGTGGTGTGTAAGGTTGAAAGAAAGTTTATAAAAAAAAGAGCGTTTTTATAAAAATAAGGAAGAAGATAAAAAAAATGGGTGTGAGAGGTGTGGTTTAAATAGGTGATATTGTGTATTTTTTTTAAATTCGAACGTTGCTAATGTTACCGTTGGAAAAGAAGCAAATTCATTGACCCTCCTTATTTTTTTCACGGTGACCATCAAAAAACGCCCACAGGAGCAGTTTATGAATTGGGTGTGGGTGGGGGTGGGGAGGGGGGGGGGGGTTAAATTATTCCCATCTCCACCACATAATCATATTGTCTAATGTTGGTTTCGGTTTTTTCTTCATTTATATTTATCCGTTTTCTTAGACTATGTGTAGTGGGGAAAGGAAAAAATAAGGCCCTTGTTTTTCATTGGTCCATATGGCAGCTGAGTCAACATGGGCTTGAAGTGAAAATATGGTGTAGTGGTGGGGTGAAAAACATAAGGCCCCTGTTTATGATTGGTTGTTTATTTTATTATTTTTTAAACTATTTAACTAAAAGTAAAAAAAAAAAGACAAATGTTATAAAAAAAATTACAAATAATATTAAAACACACAACTAATATTAATTTAAACATTACATAATCCTTAATTACTTATTTAAACACTACATAATCCTAAACTACTTATTTAAACATTACATAATTAATCCTAATTTTCTCCCCTACGGAGAATAATTATCCAGTCCTCTAAAGTGTACTCCGAGGAAGACACGGAACGATCGCTATCACGACCGTCGGATCTGCCGTCCCAGCGGATGCGGCAATACTCAGGAGTTGATACATAGTATTTTTCCTCATCCATAGCAGCCCTAGCTGCTTCGTACTCCTCCTCGGTTTGGCTCCCGAGCAGGAGGGTTTGGGGTGGAATTGGGGTTGGGTTCGGTTGGGTCTCCACCAACCATAGCTGGCCTATTCCCTAACAGCCATAACATATTCTAAACACCATACAAGCTCCTCATCAGTGAAATCAGCATTTGGGTGTGGGGGAGTGTATCCTGTGAGTGGAGGAATGGGGAAGTTCCAAGGATGAGGAGTGGACACTGGTTGAGTAGGTGTAGGAGAAGAGAACACTGGTTGAGGATGAGGAGGAGGAGAAGAGAACAGTGGTTGAGGAGGAGAAGAGAACAGTGGTTGAGGAGGAGAAGAGAACAGTGGCTGCGGAGGAGCAAAAGCGAACAGTAGTAGACGACGTCTCCGGCGAGAGTATCGCCGGAGATTGGAATGTCCGGCAGGCTCGTTATTAAATCCACCACCCATATCTGCTTTGTAGTTGGGTTTGTAGCGTAATTTTTAAAAAATTGTGTTGTAGTGTGTTTGTTTGTGTGTGTGTATATATATATATATTAAAAAAATTAACCGTTGAAAAATTTTAAAAGGAACAGTCAAATTTTTAAACTTCAAACGGTCCCTCATTCACGTGGCACATATTGATTGGTTAATGGTTTTCTTACACAGCGTTATAAATATAACGCCTTCAAATTTTTTACTACATAGCGCCCCTGTAATGGTGTGAGGGGCGCTATGTTACCAAAATCCAAATCACTCTCAAATCAAGCTACACTACACACGGTTATAGACTGAAGAAGAACAATAAGCAATGATTTCAAGAGAGAATCTATTCTCTATAGAATCGACAATAAAGACAAATATGGCAACCACCCAAAAATGGTTTCATACTCTCATGAGAGTAAAATATGTACTTTTTTACGCAAGTGAAAATATCTCATAAAAATATTAATATAAAAAATTACTAAAATATACCTTTTTTCTGATAAAGCAATTTTTTCGGTGTTCCTCCTTTTCATGCAAACTGACTGAATTTTCAAACTTCATGTCAACTTTCTGTTTTTTCCAATTCAAATTGAACTGTCCTGAAACCAAAAAACCAAAAAACCAAACTGAAATGGAAAAAAAACCGATTTAACCGAAATGAAATAATTGAATCGCACAAAAAAACCAAACCAAATTTTTTTTTTGAACGGCCAACAAATTGGAATCACTCACGGAACACTAGAGTATCATCGTGCCACCAGTGTTGCCACGCGATCATATTCCACCACCAAGTCACCAATTCAGGAGGAAACTCATAATTATGAGAAAACCCCCTTTGTGAGATTCGAACCCAGGACCTTATGGCTCCTAAGTCTTATCTCACCACCAAGATACCACTAGGCTATAATGCCTTGGTAAAAAAAAAAACCAAACCAAATTAGCAGTTCGGTTGGCATTTTATTAAAACGAAAAAAATTAAACCGAACAGAATAACCCAAAAGAATCATTTTTTAATATATCTTATATATTGGAATTATTAGTTTTATTTTTAAAAATAATTGATTTTCAAAGTATTACAAAAGAAATGTCTTAATAAACACTTTGGAAAAACATAGAAATCGTTTAGAATGTTCGGTTGATGTGAACAGTATTAATTTAAAAGGTTAAATATATCAATATAAATATAGGGGAAAGATCCGGTACAAATAGTTTTTTTTTTGTAAGAACTGTGAGAATCAAAGGAGGGTATTTTTTTTTTTTCAAAATTTTTTTTCCCATATTGTTAAACATGTATTATAGTATTGAAAACTAAAAAAAAAAAATTGGTGTAGAGTAATTACGTGTAGAGTAATTACATAATTACTCTAGTGTAAACTAATGTATTTACCTTAATGACGTAATTACACTAAAAAAAAATTTAATTTTTTTTTGTATTATTCATCTAGAAAGAATGTTTAAGCACGTGGGAAAAAAAATTCTAAAAAAATAAAAATAATTTTTTTTACCCCATTTGATTCTCACAGTTCTTACCAAAAAACTATTTGTATTTGATCTTTACTCTATAAATATAAACATATAAGAAAGATTCTTAAACCTTGGATTATAAGTTCTATTTTTAAATTTTATGAAATTATGTTTCAAAAACCGAAAAGACCAAAAAACCGAACCGAATCATTACTAAAACCGAAACCGAACGGTTTTTAAAAACCAAAAACTGAACACTTCGGTTACGGTTATGGCTTTACCAAAAAACCAAACCGGACTGTGCACACCCCTACTGACTCCTGATCAGGAATTCATGCTATTAGGCTTTGGGGTGTGGGGCTTGTCCTCGACCCGTTTTGGGGCGTCTGGGACGGCCCACACCGCCCCTTCTCCGTTTTCCGTCTTAGACATCTTTCTCTAGACGTTGGGGTGGGCCATTTCTTCACAACAACCATCCTCATCTCACCAACCTTCTTCACCATACCCTTGACTCATCCCCTTGTAGATGACTACTCTCCCCAGTGATGTGACAGTTGAGGTGGCGGGTGAAGGCTCTGTTTCTTCTAACAATTGTCCAATTCTGTCAACAGGAGAATTTCCATATATTTATTAATCGGGTCGGTGCCGGTGAAGGCTCTGTTTCTTCCAAAGAATCCCAGAATCCTTGATTAAGGATATTACGCGGAGAACTTTTATAAAAATCTTCGCTCTTTTCGAAACTCGAGTTAATATTAACAAAAGGGTGTTGAAGAAGTTCTTTCACCGTCCATCTTTCTTCATCTTTTCTTTGCAAACATTTTCCCAATAAATCTTTACCTTCTTCCTATAACCACACGGAAACAATGGCACTTCACCGGAATTCCAATTTTATATAAAACAGAGACCGGGTTGTTTATCTCTGGCTACAAGTTCGAATCGGTATGCATATGTTATATGCATATAATGATGATGTGAAACAAATCTATGTAAATTATTGGAAATAACAATTTAGGTGAAATTACTTGGAGATGACGACGGCATATCCGAAGAAGGATGAGAGGCGTTTAGCGTTTGAAAAGAAACGAACCATGGTTGGATTAGCTTCTGGTTTGATCGAAGATGGTCCAGAAACTTCGATCAGAGACTATCTTAATCGTGGTAGTTGGTTGAAGAGATTAGGGGAAAGAGTTTTCTAAATGGGCTGGACTTGGAGCTTTACAGAAGATCTTATTTTTTTTATTATATTAATTATTGTTAATTTAATAATGAAAAATTAGTGTACAATTTTTTGTTTGAAGTTTCATATAATGGCAAGAATGGTCCTTAGAAGATAAGTTAACCAGAAAAACTAACGAGGTTAGTGAGAAAGGATGTTTCCTGCAACAAACCTTGTTAAAGGATGTTCCTGCACCAAAAACTTCGTTAAAGGATGAAACCTGCAAGTTTTAAACATTAAGGATAAAACCTGCAATTTTGGGTAAACATATAAAGGACGTGTTCTGTAATTTTGTCATAAAATATTGTATAACAGGTAAAAGGTTTGCAAAAAAAAAACATCAATACGCCCAGTATAGACCTATACGAGGCATATTTGACCAGCCACCAGTCTGTGAATACGAGTTTGTTTCGATACGCTTCATATAGGGTTATACGGGCCGTATTGGTGGTCAAATATAGTTTGGGGTGTAGAAATAGACAAGGATTTTTTTAATAGCAAAACGTTAATCCATACTCTACTTTACATCAATAAATCTAAACTACTCTCATATCAAGGTTTGAAACTGAAACATCCTATTACCAAGTGAACTAACAACTTTATTTAGCATTAATACACATTTTTATATGTAACGTTTTGTAGTTTTGTTATCTAACAACATTCATAGTAGCATCTTCATCTCCATCTATATATTTACACTATAAATCATTAACTTTTATTAGGTAACATTTTTTTTATACTTTTATTATTACTTTTTTCTCTCTCACTCACCACCACGTCCAAAAACTATTAGAAATTATAGAAGGTGAACAGTGTCGTACAAATATATAAGTGAACATTAACTTTTTCTTTCTCCTTCACTTAAAATCACTCACTACCACTTATTAAAATATGAAAATTTCACTCACAAATATATAGGAACGAAATCTCAATACTCTCACAAGGTCAACTAAATTTTCAAGACCATGTTTGACCATAATTGTGCCCCTCGTATTATGACATTTCCACAAGACCCTCCGTGTTTTGGGCGATTTATAAACAGCCTTAATTATATATGTAGACCTTTAATTTTATATACACTTTTTAAATATTAAAATATATAATAAAATGAAAAGTTAAATACACTTTTTTATAAAGCCAAACCTTTGTTTTTCTCATTAAACCTTTTCATCTCTTAAATTTGCGTACTTTGTTAGCAAAATTTGGATACAAAACTTTTTGGTTTGCCATATAATTGTTCTCATTCAATTTACCATTTTTTTTTTAACGGCTAATGTTTTACTCCCATTATATTTACATCAAATACATCCTTGCCTAGATTTGAACCTAGGACCTCCCCTCTAAGAGGCATAAGCCTCTACCAAGTGGGCTACCCCACATTGGCTTTCAATTTACCATTTAAGAGGTTGTCTCGGGATATCTATATTACATTATAAAGGAGGAAAAATGTCAACGAATGTAATTTTATATAAATTTTAAGATGACATAAGAAAAATCTCATGCTTAAAACCCAATGTCATGTAATTTTTTCCCTTTCTACCCTTCATGCAATACCTACTTGTACACATTCTTTTAGCATAACCTACAATTACCATTAATCTATAATTATATCTATATTATATTATAAAGCATTTCCTAATGACTTCTTAATTTTTAATACGTATAAGTTTAATTGGTTATAATACAACACACAATGCATAGAATAACTACTTTTGGGGGCAAATATGTCTTTATAACACCATATTTAGGGGGTGTTTGGGATTGCTTATTCAAAACAGATTATGCATTTTGAAAAAGCAGGGGTGGAGCTGCTTATAGATTATTGCGTTTTGGTAGCCTAAAAAACTGATTATCTGCGTTTTCCAAACGCAATCCCAAACACTAAAAAACTGGTTATCTGCGTTTTTAACGCAATAAGCTAAAAATCAGATTCAAAACGCAATCCCAAACACCCTCTTAATCAAAAGTAAAGGTCAATAGTCAAAAGATGGTTATGAAACCTCATTACACTTCAATTTTATAATACTTTGAACATATCAAGTAGAAAACATATAAAAAAAACAATTTATAATGCTTCATTTTTTATTATAATCTTTTACATAGAATTATGTACTTTATAAAAGTTAAAGTTTTATAAAGTTGATCATACTATTAGAAATCGAAAATCGACAGTGAAAGTTGTGTTTCTAATCATGAGGCAACGGTTCAAATTCTGAAAGTATTACGTGTATGAATATTCATACATGTAAACATGCCTAATCCGATCTAAACTATATGATCAGTACCGGATTCAACGACCAAATGAGAATGCTTCTGTTTTAGTTTAGCCATCTTTAATTATCTTTATGCAGGCTAGGGATTAAGTTTCTAAGCCCTAGATTATACTCGATATATTGATGCATTGTACATACTTTTAACTCCATATAACACCCAAATAATAAAAGAATCTCCATACATTTTACACATTTTTCATAGGTTACCGTTTTAATAAAGTCTGGCTCACAGTGCATCCCACTATCTTACTAATCGTATTGTTTACAAGTATTCTTTATTTAATATATCATTTCAATAAAAAAAGTTTTCGATATATTTTACATCACAATGAATACATTTCATGTAATTTTCAGTTTTTACCACAACGCGCACGTCACTCACTCGTGTAATTTTATATCCCTAATATACTACTATTACAGTAAGTATTATAATCGAATAAGCATGCCAATGATAAGGTATTACTATTATCATAGTCAACACCGCGAGTCCGGGAGCTTAAGTGAAATATTTTGCCATTAGTCTTGCTTTAAAGTTTGAACTAGTGTACATTTAAATCTACGTCAATCTAATTTTTGAAGATCCATTTAGGCTAAGGGGTGTGGTTTCCACCACCCTCTACATCAACGTCACGTCATTTCACCCTTCCCTTTCCTTTTTTAGGGAAATGGCTCCCTCTTCTTCCTCATTCCATTTATTTTATTATTTTATTTAAAAGAAAACGAGGAAAAAGTCAAAGAAAGTTGGACGGAAAGGGATGGGAGAAATCCCTGTTCTCACCGATATCACATCGGGCGTCGGTAGACAGGTGAGATGGCACTCAC